>JBCIKM010502426.1:0-10064 GCA_039654465.1 Melibe viridis | reverse complement strand
TGACAATGATGGCGATGGTAATGATCATGATGGTGATGGCGATGACAATGATGGTGATGGCGATGGTGATGGTAATGATGATGGTGATGGTAATGATCATGATGGTGATGGCGATGGTGATGGTAATGATCATGATAGTGATGGCGATGACAATGATGGTGATGGCGATGGTGATGGTAATGATCATGATGGCGATGGCGATGGTAATGATCATGATCATCATTACAACCATCACCATCACCGTCTTTCTTTGTCTTTTCAGTTTTCACTGTTTTGTGGTGTCTAATGGTTTCTCTTGGTGTCTGAGTGTCTTTTCGCTTTTTATTATGTCCTTTCTTGTCTTTTTGCTGGTTTTTGTTGTTGTTTGTTTGTGTGTCTTTAATTGTCTTTCCATGTTTTTTCACTGTTTTGTAGTGTCTTGTTTCTTTTAGTGATTTTTTTGCATCTTTTCGTCTTTTTGTATGACTGAGTGTGGGGATGACCACTGAGTTGCAACTGACAACAAAACAGAACACAAAAGAAAAGGGAAAAAGTAAGACAATGGCTTCAGTGTTTAAGAAAATAAGAAGAAGTACGAGAAGAGGGACCAGGACTAAACTTCAAACTTAGGCTTGAGTGAATGAATGTGGCTTCCCCTCTTAACAACCTTAGGAGGCGATACTAGTTTTGTCCTCATTTTGAATAGGCATTTTTGTTTTGTTTTGGTTTGTTTGTTTGCCTGAAAGATTGGCTTGGGTAGCAAAATATGAATAATTTTTTTGCTGTACACTTTATCCAGGATGAATAAGTGATCAGCCACAGCACATAGGGGTATCCGTGAACAAACAAGAAAAGCAAGAAACACAAGTGCACTTTCCCTGAAACTTATGATGTTTTAAATCTGAAATTTGAGACAAAAAAACAAAACAATTCTTCTATTTCAGGGAAGTTTTATTTTTTTAATCAGTAGAAAATTCACTACAATCTTTCCACAAAGATATCTTATTTGTTAAAGTTGTTATAAAAATTGTTCATCTCCAATTAAGGTAATTTTTTGACAAACCATAAGGTTTATTAAGCTATGAATCAAATCATACTGAAATTTCGCCCCCCGCCAAAAAAGTAAAAATAAAAATTAATAAATAAATTTAAAAAAATAAAATAGAAATAAAATAAAATAAAACAAGAAAAAAAAAGGGAGGGGGGAGATGCATGCTTATGCCAATTAGGGCAATTTATTTTCTCTACTAGATTCACATGGAGGTGCCGTTAAAATTTTTTAACTACAAATCTCTTTCCAGCTTTTCTGGTGGGTTTTTAAACACAACTAGCCAGAAAATGATACTGTACAGTACAAATGAAAGTAAATATCTAAACTTGTAACACACCTCCTGGCTTTAGGCCTAAACCGCATCTAGACAAAACTGTCTTAAGACTGATTAGACAGTTTTGTCACAGAGTTTAACTTCTACTTGCTCCGAACCGCACGAAGACAAAACTGTCTTAAGACGGTTTACACAGTTTCCACTTGAATGTCGATGATTTTGATCATAACGATTTATTATTTCAAAAATGGCCCGTTCACAACTTTTCACGACAAAACTGTTGTGTCTGAGTGGTGCGGTAGGATACGTTTTATTCCATTGTGCAAAACTCCCAATAAAACAGTCTTAAGTCTGACTTCAGACAGTTTTGTCTAGGTGTGGTAGCCTTAAAGCACAAACAATTTTTTGAGAAGATCTCAAGAAATCATGACTTTAACTTTAACAATAGCAAAATCCCAAATTTAAGCAGCACTGCCACAGGATAATTTTTTGAAGACAGTGAGAAAACTTAAGTTTGTGCATTGAGGACTGTGAAGGTTTTGGGGTAACTCATTCTTCACAGTGTCCATCTCTCCATCTGAATTGCAAAGCTCCATTAGACATTAGCGATTCCTCAAATCCAAATCATTACAGAAGTTAAAGTTTCTTGTAAAAAATTAAAAACACACTTCAATTAGTTTCATCCACAACTTACCTACTTTAAGGGTTAGACAATATGTTTATTAATTGAAAGTGACAAAAAGAATTATTATTAATAGTATTGCACTTAGAAAACGTAAACTAAGATTTTAAAAAACACCCTATATTACAGACATTTGATAAATTGATGATTTAA
Source organism: Melibe viridis (assembly GCA_039654465.1). Classification (NCBI taxonomy): domain Eukaryota; kingdom Metazoa; phylum Mollusca; class Gastropoda; order Nudibranchia; family Dendronotidae; genus Melibe; species Melibe viridis. The sequence goes on along the minus strand of JBCIKM010502426.1, from coordinate 7,925 downwards.
AAGAATAACTCCTTCATTTCAAATAAAGAATGCATTTTATAAAGTGAAATAAACAATCATACTTTTCAAACACACTCACTGTCGAACACAACAAGCACATCATACATGCACAACCTCTTCACACGGAGTGAAGTTTTTAGTACGCTCCTTATTTCACACACACAGGCTAAATAGGTTATCAACTGATCAAAATGTCGTATTGAGATTACAATAGGGGATTGGAAAGCAATTTAATAGATTTAAAGACTAACTAATGAAACCATATTATTTTCTTTCTAATGTGTGTAATTATAACATAAATAAAGAAAACATTTTTACATCTCTGAGACAATGAATAAATCAGTAAAGATTGTGAAGACAATTATATTGCACACTTGCATAAACTGTACATAATATATGGAAACAACCTTCAGTGAGATGTCAAAAGATTTTTAAACGTTTACTACAATTCAAATAGCGCCAGACATTCCTCAACAAACTAAGTATTGAAAGACTGTATGAAAATGAAATAGGATGATCATATTTATGGCAAAATAAGTTGTTTTAAATTACTGATCAATTTTCCTAATGAGAGAACACACTTCCTAAACTGTCAATCACAACCTACAACACCCAACCGCTTCCTTGCAGCATATCTTGATTGATGAAGGTGTATTCCAAGTCATTTTTATCCACACACACACACACAGATGACTTGAACGTAACAGGTGCAAGTGAAAGCCAAGAACACACTCGAGTGCACTGTGCTGGCAATGAGAATATCAGGGATGTAGAAAAACCAATAAAAATCTTTCCTCAACCTTTTGATACATATGAAAATGATTGGTGTTTGATAATGAAATTAAGCTCAGTCTCTAAGATCAATTTTTTTTTCTTCAGAGCTTAATTCCTAATGATTACTTGAGGCGACAATGTATTGTACCGATTCTTAGCTTTTTTTTTTTTTAAAAAGACTCACTGAAAAAACATCATAAGGTCTACCTACACCTTTGAATTTGATGTCATTATAATTGCAGGATTTGAGAGCAGATGCTGATGGTACTTCCCCATTTGTCAAAAGGCCTGTGTTGAAAGTTAAGGGCACCCTTTAAGCCAGGAGTAAATTGAGATAAACCAAAACAACTTGACTGATGAAAACTTTGCATATCATTATTATCTGATTAACCTCCAGTCATGAGAAAACCAAGCTAAATCACACACACACGTATTGAAGGCGATGTGCTCAGAGCTAAGTGAAATGAATAACATGATCATCAGCTATTAGTATTATTATTATTACAATTTTTGCAATTTAAAAATGACTGGACAAGAGATGAATCATTCCTCCATGTTATCATGAAATGAAAACATCACATCAGTATCATTGCAAAAAAAATAGGATACGGTATTAGTACAAGGAGTATGACTAAAAACAAAGAAAAAGATGAAATTTTTATAATCTCAATAGAGATAAGCTATAAAATACTTCGACCTAAATTTCATGACTATTGTAAGAGAAGATTGCAATTGTATCCATTAAATGATCTGTGGCTATAGTCTCACTCTTTGCAGTCAAGAAGTCTGGTGTTGTGCTTGGACAGGTGCTGAATTGTATGCACTACATGTACTTAAATATCATCTCTGGATCAGGAAACCTTCTTAACACGCCTCATCCAACAGAAGAAATGGACAACCCTGTAAGTAAATATCATGACTGAATGTGTAGACTCTTTCCTGTCCTTCTTATTCTTCTGATCTCCCGTCAATGACTTTTTGGGTATTTTTTCCAATCGATCACATACCATCAAAGTACGACTGGCTGGTGGAAGGTAGAGTTTGCTTAGTAATAATATATTATAGCAATGTTATATAACTGCCAAAAAAGGTACGGTTTTGCTACCTAGCAGATATTACTATGAAAGAAAGACATAAAACATAGTAGTAATTTAACCTGACAGTTGATAAATCAAATTAGCCTTCCTTAGTTTCGAGTACAAGTCTGTAAATACTCACTTTTAATTTTACTGGGTTTGTTCATACACTTAGTTTTTCCCTTCTTATTGAGAAAATACTGTGTTAAGCATACTTCTATCAAAGTTTTAAAAATAGTTCTTTCCTGATGGTCTGGCATATTCATCAAGTAAAAACCAACAAGCAGAAAAGAAATTTAAGAACACAATGTTCAAATCTGAGGAAGGATTTATATTGACACATAAATAGAACCACTGCTACCAACTTTTTTCCCCTAACGGCATCCTCACAATAAAATGAAAGTCTGGAGACACAGTGGAGGCCACATTAAAAACATATTATTATTAGTGCACTGAACTTGACAAAATTTGAATGTCAATATTCTTCTTGTTCCAGGCAAAATTCAAAATTAATGCCTACAAATCAGTTCATCTGTGCTTTGCCCTGAGCATTTGCTACTACTACTAGCAGCGTTGCAAGGTGTTCTCACAAAAATGGCATAATCACCAACCGGTTGTTGTTAGTGCTTAGAGACTGTTGTTCCACTTGGGTTAAGCACTATACAACAGGCTGCTATCGATCTATCTGCAAGTAAAGATCCGTCATCTTACGTTTTGCCACTGCCTAGACATAAATTGGAAATGTAAAGAGACACACCTCATAAAAGGTGCTGGTCTTGGACTTGTGATTGGACAACACGAATTCAGATCAATAGATAGTGAGAGATTGTTTTATGACTTTAGGACATTTCTCTCCCCTTACAGCAATACTCGTATGAAGTGCTATAGTGTGAGGGCAATTGATAAAAGAACAATATTCCTGCAGAACAAGCTTACTCTTTCATCATTGGTATTGAACATTGCATTGCAGTAATAACAAGGTGAAAACCTTTCACACATTGCCATTTTAGGTCTTTTTTTTCTTTTAAATTGCATGCATTCCAGACAAATAAATAATAATAAAAAAAACTGAACTGAGAAATTCAGAGCCTGTACGTACGGGTCTCCCCAGGAAATCCACCACCTAAATACTGTACCTCCTTGAAAAGCCATAACTGACAAAAATAATTATTTCTTCATTATGTTTGTTTGTTTATTGGAGGTTTTAGAGCCCCGCGACAAATGAGGGTCATAGAGGAGCCCAGAGGAAAGTAAGATGAAAGAATTAGTTAAAAGAGGAAACTGATCAAACCACAAACAGCAGAGAAATGATTTACAGTAAAAAATAAATATCACCTTTCAAAATACATATCGACACCACCGAGAGATGATTTACAAGGACAAAAATATCATCCCTCCTTACAAAAATAAGCAATGGCCATCACATATAACAGCATTATCGTACAGGAAGACCCAAGATCTTTAAACCCCCTTTGTATACAAAAGTACTCAGTATGTTTAACTTGTGACCCTGCAGTCATGTACCAAAAGGCATGAAATAAGGGATGAGCATTGAGTTGCAAACAAGACAACAAAACAGGGCATCACAGAAAAAGGGGAAAAAGAAAGACGACAGCTTCAGTGTAAAAGAAAAGAAACAGAAGTAGAAGAGCCCATCAGGGACTCCCACCAACCACCCGTGTTAACAGGAAACTTTGAAACTGTAATATAATGAAACCTGGAAATAAAACGGCAAGTGTGTGTGTTTGTGAGATTGTGAGTCTATTTGTGATTGTGTGGGTATGCCTGTTTAGGTGTGAACGAGTGTATGTGTTTTTAAATCTGTTTTGCATTTGATGAGATGTGATTACAATTGCAGTCAAAATTGATTCTTTTTGGCCTTTCACGTATCTCACCCAACCAACAGCCTCCCCAAAACTATGCAGGCACACAGACTTTGTGCACTGAGGGCATTGAGTAAATATCACAAAGAATACAATTCTCATGAAAAAAACACAGAAAAATGCATTATAGACTGTCATAAACAGTACGTAAAGGCTGAGGTTTGTTTAATCAAGCGGAGTTTTGTGATCCCTTTCTCTTTAGATCTTTTAAACTATGACATATTTTTACCACAAAAAAAAATAAACCCTCTCAGCTATGAGCTATTACAGTAAAACAATTTTGAATAGTGTAATTGTTGACAATTTACATAGACAATTTCATTTCTCACAAATTCTTAACACCACATGAAAACTGTGGGAATAAAAACCTTTTATTGAAAATGATTTTCCTTTGATTTTTGCTCTGACAACCAATGGGGACAACCTGTCCTTGTGCTGATGGAGTGCAGCCACGCTACTTGTACAAGTTCATAGAGCCATACTTCTGGTGAGAAGGATATCAATGAGGGAAAGACAATCATTTACTCACTCACTATTAAAGTAAAAGCATTGTATGAAGTCACTCATTTGTAAACAGAAAATTGATCTCCTGAGTTACACTTCTACTTTCCATTATAAACATCTCTAGGAGAAGGAAATGTGAAGACGGGGTTAAAAATATAATTAGATCAACATTAAAGGTTCACAATAATGAAAAAAGGAATAAATCATCAAAACAAAACAACAAAATTAACATTTTACACACTCTTCATTGAAAACTGAGAATTTCCCTTTTTTTCTTCCATACAGCCTTGTTGTCATGAATCCTTTCAATATGTAGAGAAAAAAAAACATAAGAAAAAAATAAAAATAAATAATAGGGTATAAAAAATACTGCTGACTTAAACAAATCAGTTGCAAAGTTTTACTCAACAAGGGCAGTAAAGCAATGCTCTTAATTATTACTTGAGAGATAAAACAGCAACCACTTCAAGAGTAATTTGAGCTTCATTGAACCGACAGATTCAGCTGTGCTGAGTGTAGACGTCACGTAAGTGGTAGGATTTACTTTTGAAATTTGTCCAGACAGCGGCAGAGTGGCCTTCTCCTTTCAATTTTCAACTGCCAAGGGTTCTTCAATATGCACAAGGGACCTCCATACTTATTGCTCATCACAGATTAGACGCGGCGCTCCATCCTTCCCTACCTGGTGGACCGGACGTGGCTTTGGACCAGAAAAACACCCTGAAAAATGTTCACTATTTATGGGAGTTGAACCTGCTGCCTCTGGCTTGGGAGGCAGGGACATTCACCTCTCCGCCACTGTGCACCAACAGCAACGAAAGACACGGCAACAAGACCACAATTACATGTTTTAACATTATTAAATCACTGCAAAAAAATATTTAAAAATGTAAAAACACAAATTTTCTCAACTGCAAGGTACGATAAATTAAATTTTCAAACAAACATTTACCACAAAAAATTTAAATAAAAGATATGGAAAGTACTTAAGTGTTAGTATGATAACACAAATGATAAAAATAAAATGAGGATTTCTTTCTTTTCAGTGAGTTATTTTCAATAGAAGGACAGATTCTGTGAATACCAAGTTGTAAACTTTATACTTATACTCAAACTGTTCCATGCATGGTCCCGGCTGGGTGCGGCCAAATCAGAGACATGAACCTTTCATCCACTGAGACCAACAGTCGTTGAGTACAAGCTCATTTAAAATTTTGAACAACGTTTACATCACACAACTTTGGAAATATTTCCCAATACTCAAATTGATCTACCAAATTCACAAATACAAAAGCAAAAGAATACCAAATGGTTAAATGTTTACGATACTGAGATTCACTCTAGACTTTGTAAAAATGTTTTTCAACATTGAACTTAACCGATTTCAACAAACAAGTTTCAAAACAGAAACAGGAAAATACCGTGGTGAAAAGATATATACATTACAATTAATAATTACATATATTTGGGTTTTAATCACTATCTAAGTTATACAAAAAACACATCTGGTATTTTCAAAAGGGGGAATGGAAAATGGAAGGAAAAACAACCTTTAAAAATGGCTGAGAAGATTATGAAACATGTTCTTGTCTCCAAAAGTGTAAGATATCACTGAAACTTCTGGTTGGAATATCCTTCATGACCAGAGGGCCCTCAAACAGTTCCATGCCGGGCCCCAGCCAGGTGCCTTCTGGCAGGTACACAGACCTGGTTGACGCACCCTCACACAACAAGGGTGCTACAAGGAGATGGTCTCCAACCATGAACTGATCGTTGATTCCAAAGACGTTCTTGTCCTGATAGGCAGACCACCAAAGAGGACGGATAATTGGCTTGCCTGGCTGCTCTTTCCACACTCTCAGCAGATAAGGGAGAAACTTCTCTGTACGCAAAGCTAGCAGTTCGGCCACTGGTTCCTGCAGTGGGAATGACTGCAAATGGGAAATGTTGGACATCTTCAGGACAGGATAGAAAATGGCAACCTGCAGCCATCGTATGAATCTGTCCTTATTGGTCACTGTTTCAAGGTCAGCTTCAGCGATGAGTAGAGGAAACCCAGACATGCCCAGAGTGAAGGAGTACGGGAGAGAAAAGCGCATGCAAGCGCTTCCACTTGGCTCGTCAACAATGAAGCCCATTTTGACTGGTGTGTACACGGGTGCTGTAATAAATCCTGCTGCCATCTCCAGCACCAGCGTCACATTGAGAGATGCCAGTCTGTGGTAGAATATTCTGTTGTATTCTAAATAAGTAACATTGGTATCTCTAAAGGAAGAGTCCAAGGGAACATCCTGATGGAGAATTTTCAACGCTTTGATGCCATTTTCATATATGAGTTTCCTCAGGAGGGATAGAAACCAGTTGGTTGCCTCTGAATTAGTCACATCCAGTGCTGCCCCCTCTGACCCTCTGAATTTCATCATCCTGGTGGTCAGGTTCAAACTGTCCTTGACAAAGTAGCCTTGTTCAATGCCATCTTGAAAATGTTTGGATTTGTAGCTAAAAAATGGGCTGATGGGGAAAGCTGGCTTATAATTACGGTTGTCACCAGTTCTAATTAGGTAATTTATTTCATCTTTCAGCTTAGGATTGATGAGCATATCCCCAGCTTCCTCTTGCCAATCTTCGAAAAGCTCGACCAGACTCCACTCTGAGCCATTCTTAGTCACTTCATTGATAAAAACATTGACATCCTCCACATTTGACAGCCCATACATTGGTCTTAGAGGAGCCAACTCTTGTGATGTTGTGTTGTCCAATAATTCAGCATCCCTCTCAAATCGATACGTATGTGTAGCTGTGAAAATATCCTGAGGTGACTTCCCCTGACATATGGTGTACTCGAGTAATGTATTTGATTCTCTGTCCTCTGGACTGTTCACAGATTGAATACAAAACTGTCGTTTATCCGTGTCATTCCAAGAGACACTGAATGGGTATCTGGGTTCCACAAAAACAGCTACGCTTTGAGATCCATACCACACTGGAACCAGATTTTCATTCTGGACAGTTGGGTAGGAAGGATAGTAGTTAGTGTAAGGAAGAACAACGTCTGATATGGGCCAGGCAGCGACACCATTAACCAAATAACCAAACCAATGGTAGTGTTGTAGATAAAAGCAGTCTTCTGCTTGAAAACCATCCATAATACCTTCCCATTTCATGGTGTAGCAGGAAGAACGAGAACTGTTGGTGTACTCTGATACCCTGATACGAGCCATCTTACGCCAATACAGACAGTTTTTTTCATAATTCTCAAACAGGTCATCCCAGCAATGGTCGTAGGGAGTGGCCAATAGCTGTTTGCCTACATCAGCGTAGAGCACAACATCACCTCCATAATTTCTGACTTCAAGTGATCGAAGTTTCACTGTGAAAATGAACTCTGTTCCAAAGCGAAGATACTCCACAGGATCTTTATGAAACAGCCAGATTGCAAAGACGCCCACAGAAATGATGCCAAACATGATGTAGACAGCTATTTTCATAATCCGCCGCTTCCTCCTCTTCCTCTCCTGGGCTTGGACAGCCTAGAGAAATAAAGAAACAAAAAAAATATTTGTAATGAGGAGGTAAAAACGGTAAAGAGTATAAACATAATTATTGAACAAGTTCCTGGGGGGGGGGGGGGGGGGGGGGGGGGGGGGGGGGGGGGGGGGGGGGGGGGGGGGGGGGGGGGGGGGGGGGG
>JBCIKM010502316.1:0-10065 GCA_039654465.1 Melibe viridis | reverse complement strand
CCCCCCCCCCCCCCCCCCCCCCCCCCTCTCTATAAAACTGGCATTTTGTAAGCATTTCCAAAAGAGAACTAAATCTCTGCTTCAAAATATATTCTTTCAATCCATCAGTCGACATTCTTTATGTTTTGTGTGCTCTGCTATCAGTCAAAGCAACTCATGACACTCTAGACACTCTTTTCACTCTGACTGAAGACAATTGACAAGAATTTGATAAACAAGCGTGCTTGACATATGACGACAGGAATTTGACAATGATTAACTTTGACAATGACAGGAAAGGCCTGATCAGGGGTAAAAAAGCAATGATTGCTCTGACAATCTATGCTTGACTACAAGCTTGCTTGATTGTCTGACACATTTATAAACGTATATAATCTTTACAAATTATAAGTTACACAGCCATCATCGACTTTTAACTTGTATCATTGCACAGTTCACAAAAGGTAGGGGATGTGGAGAGGCAAGGGCCCTATTCTCTAAATGTTGCCTCATACTGAGGGAGGAAACCATAATACTTATTTGTAGAGTAAATAAAAATAATGTTACTATGGAGACATGTAAATCCTTCCTTCTAGCTTCATTAGTTATAAAAAATAACTTAACTGTGTTGACCGATGTAGCGCCATTTTCATACGATTTTTTTATGAGGCCAAAGATAAGGTAGATAAGATGGTGGCAGGATATGGAGGGATCAACAAAAATAACATTTCATTTAAAATGAGGAATGAGGAAAGAGAGGAAATATCAAACTTACACTTAAGGAGAAAAAAAAAGAGAGGGATACCAAAGGCTTCAATATTAAGTTAGGGACAACAGATCTGTGTGGATAAAGAACAAAAGATTAGGAACACCTTGAATATCTACAAGTACCAAGTATGAATGAATGTCTTCTTATACATCTTTCACCTGACAGGTTCCCACCTCATCATACTTACATTGCAATCTGACAGACGGTCAATTCATACATTTTCCATATGACATACAGTGACCTTATAACATACATTCACTTGAAACGTAGTCACCATACATATCCTAAAGGTGTGGATTTAAACACAAAACAGTTAATTGCCATTATTTCAATAAAGTATTATTTCAGTTGATTTTCTATTGTGTTTTTCTTTGCATATTTTGTAACATCTTGATGCTAGTGCAAACTTTTTTCCATTTATCCGACTCTTTGAAAAAAAGATGTGTGGACAACATCAATATATTTTAGCTTGATAGTTAAAAAAACACAAGATAATCAATTGAAATAATCTTTACAAAATAAACAACATCTGTTATATTCATATTTTCTCAGTATAACTGCCTTACATATCTATGGTCATCAAAAGCACATAGTACATACATATTCACCTGACAGATTGTCACCTGAGACAATAATTTAGCAACCTGACACAAAGTCATCTGACATATTATATTGACTTAATGCAGAGTCACCTGAACAAAACCCTACTTGACGCTAAATCAGCAAGCACAAAATCTGCAGGAATCACCCGCAAAAATAATACTGATATTTTGACATTTGAAATATAAAGCATTAACAAAAAATTGAATGACAAGAACAAAATATCAATCACTACATCAACATCAATGCGGAATGATTTAACCAGGATGCTGTGGCAACTTCCAGGTATCCTTGATAAAGTAGTCAACATCTAGGGCACGAACTGTCAAATTAGCAAAGTTTTTCCGCAACACATTTCTGTGTTGACATTTTTGCTGTCCATTATGCCTTTGAACCAAATTGTCTTTTCATGCCACATAAATAAACACTTAAGAACCTATTTCACTCAATGCAATGTAGTTAATAACTTTTACTATAAATCGCGGTTTGAGAGGCAAATTATTGTAACTGCAAAACCCTGAAAAATTATTAAATCATCAATCTTGAACTGTCATTGAACAATAAATGAAATAAAATCACTGTAACTGTCAGATGACTTACCATTTTTCTGATTTGCTTAGTGTAAAACTACTGTAACACACTCAGTTCCCTCGACAGCTTAACATTTGAACTCGATTTTCTCAAAATGTGAATTTTGCTCTGACAATAATTTGCCTCTCAACCTGCGATATGATCATAATGGTTCCCACTCTGTGCCAAACATACCAGCATTGTCCAGATCAATACCCAGTTTTGTTTTTATTTTACAGGCTTTCAAAGAGAAAGGGCAAATTGCAGGCTAATTTGAGCAATCCCTTTAAAACATTCTTTTTTCCTGGTCGTTTATGAAGATTAAGAAATAACAAAATCAGAAATCTATAGAGTTTGTTTTAAAGAATAAGAATGTTCAATGAGGAATTGAATTAGATATTAAGGAAAATTGCTTTGGAATCACATTAGAATATCTACATCTATTTTGAATAAAATTGTAACAAAACCTCCTGAAATTCTTGAAAAATTTGGATCTTTTTGGTTTAAAATCATCTAGCTCCTGTGACTTAATTTCCGTTTTTAACCTTTCAAGAAAAAAATTATATTGTTTAAAGAAACATAATTAATGTTAAACCACAGTTTAAATACTTGGAACTGTTGAACAGGTTCTTGGAGAGCTCTAAGATGTGCATTAGGTTATTGACACTCTATGCAAAAGAAAATATCTTTTTAAATTTTTGTCTTAAGAAGCAACTACAGCCTTAGCTTTATCATATGACAAACAAAAGCCAGTGACAAAGCCAATGACATTGTAAAATCCTTCAATTTCCTGGTGAATTTTTTGTTCTCTACTCATTCAATTGAATTAAAACAAAACAAAACCAAAAAAAAAATATATCATAAGAAAAGATACTTGGCACAAAAAAAACACAAAAAATTATAATACCAATACTGATAACAGTGATCATAAAATGATAATGATAATAATGATAATAAAATATCAAAAATAATTTAATTATGATAACAATGATAGTAATATGGCCATGGTTACGAAAATACTGATGAGACTGACATGCACACGTCAAATGCACTGTAGTTTCTTGTGGAGCTTTCAGTTGGAACCAAAACATTATTGCTCTATGTTTACACGTTTGGAAGTCCAGAGCTGGTGAAATCTTTTCCACTGGGTATTGACGTTCCATCATTCTACATCGGAAAATATATAAAAGAGAAATATTATCATCATCTTTAAAAACAAAACAAAAAAAACTGATCATGACTGAGAAAGGTATTTCTATACACTCTGCGTTTTGATTTTCAATAATTGGTCCTGCAACTCCAAAATATCCCTTCACAGAAGTATCATCTACTATTGTTTGGCTTGTGTTAAGATTGAATAATACTGCATATGTATTACTCATTATGCCATGCAAGATAAGGCATGATGGACTGATCATCTGCCTGTCTTCGTTTCTTGTGATTCAAAGGTTTTCCCATCTCATGCCATGCAAAATTAGACACGATGGACTGATCATCTGCCTGTCTTCACTTCTAGTGATCCAGAGGTATTCCCAGCTCCTTGATGCTGGGTCCTGACATTGCCAATGCGGTATGAAGGGATATGGATAACAAAACAAAACAGAAGTATCAGCATTTCTAGTCACACCTCAATTCATATCAAGGTTCTTCTTTTGATTTCCCAGCATCATTGACAACATGAATGACAAATGAAGCAGCTGTGGAATTGTCACCTACTTCCAATCTACCAAAGACAGAGCTTCAAAAACTTTTCACCATTGTATGATTGGATAACTTGGAACATACTATCCTAAAAATAGAAAGTTCAGACTACAAAGCAGTAACCAATCAAAACTTGTCAATTGACACATATTATACAAACTGACTCAATGAGCATGCTGAGTCCTTTACTTTTTTTTCTCTTTGTTTCTCTTTATTTTGAGTGGAGCAAACTGGCCTAGTTGGTAATAAGCTTGGTGACAAACAAGCCACTACAGTGGCTAAAAATGACCTAAAAAGAAATGCAAAATTCTGTCTTCCTTATTGCTTGTTGAAACTATGATTGTATGAATTATTTTCCTACACAAGACTAACAGCACAGATGGCACATCTTGTTGTTGTTGAAAATTCCTTTTCAGTAGATCAACATTAGTGCCTCTCCAGTATAATTTGGAATTTTAGACAAAGCCAGTATGCGTCAGACTCTGTTAATATGATTGCTTTATCTTATTAGACCATGGAATGACCCAAAGACTTTGCCAGTTTGTGACCCAATTGATGCAATATCTCTCTTACCATATACGACAAAATAAAAAGACTTTACTTACATGGCTGGTGTTAACGGAGACCATGTCCAAGGTTGTAATGTGTGGAATGCTGGATACATTGGACTTTTTGTGATGAAATGCATGCTTGTCTTTTGATTTGAAGGGGCCTGCAATGTGATAAATATAAAAAACATGTTCTCCAATTTTTCTGTTAAAAGCATCAGTCAATGTTTTACAACCACGAGAAATTAAAATTCTGTAATTTTTTTTTTTTTTCATAAATTGTGTTACAAATTGAGTTATAAAAAGCTGCAACTGGCCATGCTAAATCCTTAAATTACAGGACTTCATTTGCCTGTTTAATGATATTTCAATTCCAGTTGTAGCTCATTATAGGCAGACTATGAGAGGGTTTCATTTAATGAAAATTTGTACTATCCACCTCAAAGTAAAATGTGGTTCTGAAGCTCCTAAGGTATCAATATTAACAAAATAGAATTTAAAAAGTATCTAAAAGAATAGAGGAATGAAGTGCATACAATGGTTTGATAAGAAGATTATAGTGGTCAGATTGTCCACAATGAAAACGTCATCCCCCAATTTTACTAACCATCGGCTCCTTTGACCTCAGGTAGACTCAGGCCTGGCCGTTCCTCAAAGTCTCTCTCAGGCGATGAAGTTTGTTTCATGCTCTTTTCTAAACTTTTATCATGAAGAGCACTTTTCTCTGAGATGAGGGCCTGTGGGGAGACCGTTGAGCTGTGGTGGTGGGACACTGGGTTGGTTTTTTTGGTGTTGTTCACTCCCTTCTTCACTACTTTTTCATTTGTTCTGAAATTCAGAAAAAAAAAAAAAGAATACAGAAAGAAAAAAAAAAAAAAAGATTTTGGTATGAATTTAAAAAGACTATATGGAACCTTTTTGATGCTGCTGCACCTTATGAAATACAAGAATGCACCAAATAGTGCCTTCTGAATAACTTATAAAAGTTTTCATAAGAGTGAGAGACAAATAAGATATCAAAGTCATATTTTTTTTTTTAAATGACGTTACATATGTGTACAATATTAATATCATTAAATCAAAGCACAAGAAAGGGATATTATTTTATTGCTACTTGAATGCTCTAATAATAGATGCCCAGCAATCTTTGACCTAACAAAGACCAACTGGACTTTCATCAGCTAGATAAGTTGAAAAACATGATAGAATATAATGTGAGGTTTCATAGGCCACACTGTTGCAAAACAATTGACAAATAAGAAACTAAAGAGACAAACAGTTTGAAACTGCATAAAAAAACAATCCCAATACATCACATTAGTACATAAAAAAGAATATTTCAGAAACAAAAGATCAGTCTAGAAAAACATATCTTAAAATTTGAAAAGCTGTACTACAACCATTCTTTCACGTCAAAAATGCTTGTACCCAAAAGTTTACTTCAAATAAAAATGGACTTTTTAAAGCAAAGCAAAGTGAGCTCTCTCAGCTTGAAAATATAAAATTGTCTTTGATGGCAAATAATCACAGGTGAACATAATGACCCAGGGAACAGTTTCCTTTTCATTTCTCCATCAGCCTAAAATCATTAATCCTGGCTGCGGTTATTTGTGCTGGAGCTCTTGAGATCATAAAGATATGCTGAAGTAGGAATTCAAATGAAATGAAAAAAAAACCAACAAATCCATGTGCTTTTAAATAACAATTGTGGAAGAGGCGAGTAAGAGACTTGGACAATCCCTTCTACAAGTTTGCATTTTCTTAAAAAGATCATTGCTTTGCATGAGCCAGAAATTAATTGGATGTAAATAATTCTAAAATATCGTAAACTGACACAAGACCCAAGAACTACTTTGTCACTCCTAAGTTTAAAGAGTTAACTTTACTTTCCATCTTAATTTCCCTCTGCCTAAAAACAAATGTAACAGGTTGCTTAGAGCAGATGAGGAAGAGACAGGATTCTGTTGTGGATTGAATGTTGGCTTTGAGTGAATGATCTAACAGGAAGTGACAAAAAAAAAGAGCTCTTTCTTATCTACATGCTATAAGAATGCAAATTGTATATGACTGCTTCATTGAAAAAATACTACTGGTATTAGCAAACCTGAGTCCATTAATGTAATATACGAAGCACTCATAGGCTAAAGCTTTCTACACTGACGATTGAAACCAATAAAAAAATATTTCTCCTCAAATGTTAACAAAGAAGAAACTAAAAAAAAAAAAAGGTTCAACACAAGTTCAGCTCTATGTCTTTACCACAGCAAAGGAATTTACAGTTTGGAGTGTCGTTGAAACTCATCTAAAAGAGTAACTTTCCAATTTGTTGGGTTTTTTTTAAAGAGATATTATTACAATGTTATTGAATCAAAGATCAAACTTGCAGAACAGGGAAAGGCCATTAGTTCATTAGATTCAATACCTCAAAGGATTCAACTGGAATGTTTAATTTTATATATAAGTATGTTAGAATTACCAATAAAAAGTAGAGGGGGGAGGGGTGGGGAGGGGGGAATCTATGGGTAAAACCAAGATGATTACAGTTAAGGACTTCCACACTGGAGTTAGAGATAGCTACGAAGATAATATGTATTTACAACAGTCCAAACTGAAATTGAATAAATAGTCACAAAGATTAGATGCTGGTCCTTGCTCCAGCTTTTACCTGAAAGAAGATCTGCGATTGCCGTTAACGAGGACATTGCGAGGGGACCATTTATCCTCATTCAGCTTTGCAATACTTGGGCTGTTGAGATTGATACAAAGTGGTGAGACTAAAAAGTAGTCTTTCTGGTATTCTCAACCCTGAGGATTATTTTTGTGTGGAGGCAGTAATGTATTAATATGGCTTCTAATTCTTCGAAAGCTGATTGAGATAGGAAAAAAGTCTCCAGAACTTCAAAAGGAGAACTGTTTTACTGCAGATTTTATGAGTGGAGTTTCCTTGGGGTGGAGCCATTCTTTTTCTTAGTGATGTGTTTTATTTTCTAACAAAGCATATCTGAAAATTGACACTGATTATACAGAAAAGAAAGCTTTTTGTGGATAGTCAACAGATAAAAACTTCTTGTAAAGAACCTTCATTTGTTTCAAAGTTGAATGTCAAACCAAGACCGTGTTTTACCAATATAAATCAATGTATCAGTTGTAACCAATTACTGAAAGTATGTAAGATACTTTGATGTCCCTACCATGTTCTATAGGTTTGAAAGTTGTGAAATTGGTGTATTTAGCTTTCAATGATGATCAAACTAGGATACATGTCTAATGACATTCTTGGCAAAAAACGATTTTTAGAAATGAATTTTGCATTGGCTGTAAATTTTCTAAAATCACTTAAAACATAGGCACTTAAAAATAAGATTAGTGAGCTTGAATCTACAAAATTAACTTTTGATCTTTCATAGGCTTTTTCATTTTGATTTCAGCACCAATGACTTTAAAAAGTGACAGACCGTTTTTATTTTTATAAAATTCAACTGTCTTTTCAAACAGGATCAGCTTTTGCAGCAAGTAGAAGCCTACTTATTTCCTCCTGCGCCTACTATTGCTGTCCGACTAATATCTTGTATACCAACTATTTCCAAAATTAGATATGAAAGCAGGAAACTTTAAAAGATGGAACAAATATAATCAGCCTTTAAGATATTGTCCTGAATCTAAAATCTGTCAGCAATTCATTTGTATCAAAATTTAATTTTTTTTTTCTCCATACACAACAAAGCAATACAGCCAGAATACAGGCTCTCATTCATACATAAAATGAAAACTTTCATTAAATACTGAACCCTAGCAAACCTTTGTCCTTGAATATTCAGCTAATTTATCATAACAAATGGTAAGTGTCAAGAAGCAGAGAACAGGAACTTGAACAATAACAAAACAAAAACCTAAAAAGGAACAATGTGTGATTATCTCATCGCCCTCTGAAACACAAATCTTATTGATAAAAGAAATTTGAGCTCCAGTTTTAACAAATCCAGAACTTTGGTTTTTTTTATTTGTTTGCAAAATTCAAGCAAGAAAATTTGAATGGAGAATCAAGTAACCTTAATTCAAAGATGTGTCAATATTTAAGTATGGCCTATTACTGAAACATTATACATGACCAGCATACACATTAAAAAAATACAATACGAAATTTATAAACTAATGCTAATATTATACTAATACTACTTCAATAATCTTGAAGAAAAAGATCCCCCTCAGCTACAGAGGTAGTTTCTGTGAGAGGTGTCATGTCAGTGGTGTCAGACAATGTCAGTGGAGTCAGACAAAAACCTATCTATCCTGAAAACCTTGATTTTACATTGAAAATAAAGAGAAAGAACACTGTGACACTACTTTTTAAAAATTTTATAAATAAACAAATCTTGTCACTAAAAAAAAAATATAAAAATGACAAGGATAGTCGTTTTCAAACAACCAACAAGTAGTAAACCTTTAGAGGTGAAAATGAAATAATGCAAACATTGGTGCTATCAGTATTTCTGTATTATTCAGGAAGTCACTTTCAGTGTTTGTTTACTCTAAGTGAGAATCTTGGAAATTCAACAAATAGTCAAGTCAATGTAGCTGAAGAAAAAAAGGCAAGATGTGGTCCATTTCAAACTGCAGGAAACCTGAATATGTAATTCTTGTTTTTTTTTGTTGTTGACTATTTTACATTCCTCAAGTGTATAGATGGACACGCATTCTGTTCATAAACAATATTTTCCGTTGATATTTGACCAGTGTCTTGTCAGGAGGGACTTAGAGTGCAATAGTTTTTAAATCATAGGAAGATATCTATTCCAGCATAAAGAGGACATTTGAACTGAGACTTAAAACAGGAATAACAAATCGGGCAGTCATGAAGTAATGCAAGTTGCACCTTCATTTGTTTACCAATTCTCAACATGAAGTACTTTTTGCTTTCATCTTTTTCAGCCATTGAGAAATGTATTGAAAGGTCAACCATTTGAAATCAATAAAGCTGCCAAAATTTCTGTTGTTAAAAATTAGTTAAAAAATCAACCCCTTCAGTTTTTTATGAAGCCGGTTCTGATGCACTTATTAAAAGGCAAAGAGTCACTCGTAATTTTATTTGATTTAGCCTGCTATTAATCTAAAAAATACTAACACTAACAGAGTATCCTTCCATTGAAGAGCTGCATATTGAAAACAAATTTCTATTTCTTTGGATGAATAAATATTTTCTTATCATATTTTATCTTTTATGGGCATTAAGGTCTAGAAAAATCCATTAATAAATGTCGCAGGTGGAGTTAATATTGACTTTGTAACTCTATAAAACATCTCTTTCATCCAAAGTTTCCTTACCAGGATAGGATGTGCATAGCAAATGTACTCTACCAGCAGTTGCTACTTCCAAATATTTTCCAGCATACAAATACAACGCTGTAATGTGATTTGTTCTATCAGTTTTCCATAAATATGAAAACTGAGTGCATAAGCATAATTTTACCAAAGCCCTTTGTAATGATTAATAATACCAGTTGTACAGATTGAAAACAAATTGAAAACATGCAAATCATATAGGAGCAGAGAGTGAATATATTAAAGTGGAGAGAACAATGGCAGCTTTGATTTTTCATTTTTTTAAAAGATTTGAATGAAAACAGCTGGTGGCATAGAATGGTGATTTAAATGCCTCCATACAAAAGAAAGATTAGTAGACTGCAAGAAATACAGAGACAGGTAACAATAAATAGATCAGACAAGAACTGAAGAACAGATGACAGAGATTGGTGGTGAAAGACAGACAGACAGTCAACAAACAGATAAAGATGATAACAAGACAAAGAAGATAAAGTAAATTGAGAGACAAAGAGAGAGAGAGAGAGAGAGAGAGAGAGAGAGAGAGAGAGAGAGAGAGAGAGAGAGAGAGAGAGAGAG
>JBCIKM010502315.1:0-19878 GCA_039654465.1 Melibe viridis | reverse complement strand
CTCTCTCTCTCTCTCTCTCTCTCTCTCTCTCTCTCTCTATCTATCTATCTATCTATCTATCTATCTATCTATCTCTCATTCCCCCCCCCCCCTCTATCTCTTTCTCTTTCTACCACTCACCCAATCACATACCCACTCACTCATATTTCTAGACTCAAAAGATATTCCAACTCTGATGCTATTCAGACCACAGGGCTTAATTTGAAACTCCCAATTTTTCCTTATCTGCAATTTTTTTTTCTTTTCTTTTCTTTTTTTTTTTTAAAAACTAAATTCTAACTGAGAAAGTGCCAACAACAAAACAACAACCAAAAACAAAACAAAAATGCAGTCCAATTGTTTCCCTTTGGATCTTATACTCGTCACCTAAAGTATTTCCTTCACCTATTCAATTTCCCCCTTATTTCTTTTCTTTTTTTTTCTTTTTTTAAAGAAAAAAATTTTCTTCCCGCATTAATCCTTTTACTTTTCCACTCATTTTAATAACTCGTTATATCAGATAGATGTCTTCATCATACACAGTATAACAACTAACTTCACTCCAATTCAAGATTGGAAGAAAGGGGGGGGGGGGGGGGGTACATTACTTGCTGGTTTTAAATTTAAAAAGTGATGGCCTTGCTCATGTATTAAGAGGTGGCAGCTGTTCAGACATGTTACATTTTAATTATTTTTTTTTTTCTTATACGAATTTCAAATCAGCTTTTACAAGTCTAGGTGGTTCTTGCCAATAAAGATAATTCTTAAGTGTCGTCTTTTGGACAGTGTTCAAAGTGTCAATTTTTAAATTAACACTGGTAACTCTACGGCAGATGGGTTTTTTTTCGTGTTTTGCTCGAGTTAATGTGAAGAGGGCTGAAAACAAAATCTATAACCTTCATCTCTGAGTGGTTGCAGGTAAAATTCAAGGCTATCTGCAGAATTATTGTATTTTTACTATATATACTCCACCCCCGTTCACTTGTATTTTCCTTTTGACCTTATATATTTTTCTTCCTGGTATTATCCCAACCTGCCACCAAGAACGTAACGTCATTTGAGTATTCAAAATACTAGTAAAAAATAAAGGGGGGGAAAAATATCACTTGATTTGCAGATGCTCTTCTTGTCTTTTCAGTAACTTCACCTTATTGTCTGTTTCCTTTTTCTTTCAATGGGACTCCCAATTTATTCTTCTTTAAAAATGTGACTTTAGCACTGCTTTATAGCACATTTTTTCTCATTGTATTTTAAATATGGGAGATAATTTAATTATTTTTTTTTTTTGTTCTTTTTTAATTTTATTAGAGTGTTTATCTTTTACACACCTGTTTTTGTTCTGCCTTGTCATTGTGTATCTGGACACTGAGTTAACTGAAGTTATTTTGGACTCGTTTGTAGAAAATGATGGGCCAGCTGAGCCTGTTGAACATGGCTTGTGCTGCCAAGGCACGGGTACGCACGGTCACCTTGACCCGTGCCACGCGTGACGAGATCCTATACTTCTCCATCCTGGGCGGTCTGGAGCGTGGCCATGGCATCTTTGTCACCAAGGTGCAGCCCCAGTCCAAGGCTGCCGAGGAGGGGCTCAAGCGGGGGGATCAGGTGAGGATGAGTTGTTTTAAAGTAGGAAGATAAAAGATTAAAAATTTCCTTTATATATTCCTTGGGGAATATTGCGTCTTCTGGGTCTGTCCCAAAGAAAGAAGGAAGACTGGGACAACCGAGGCCGCAGTCAAAGTGCAGTACTGCAGTGTGGTTGGTCCGATAGCTCCAGCAGGAATTGAAACCATGCTGTTCAGTCTTGGAGCTGGATGCCTTGCCACCGAGCCTACATGAGCTGACACCAGGAGTAAATGGCAATCAAAGACAGCGTAGGTATAGTGCCTAGATGAAGCAAAGCATTAGAACGAAGGGTGGGGGGAGGGGATGGGATGGATCCCACCAAACAACAGTTGTTGGAAGCGGGGTTTGAACAATTGGTCCTGCCACTGCACCCATGGCCAGGGCATCAACAGTAAGTAACACACTGGACAAGGCTTACAGTTCCTCAAAGTCAATTCTGTATTTCTGACCGGGACAGTGTTTGTAGTAATATGATAGAGTGAAAAGTGCCCAAGGTAGAGAGGTGGTAAAATTTATATTATGTTGAGACAAACAATTCTAGAAAGGCAAAGAATGTACTTAAATAAGAGATTGCTAAATAATCTAGTCATCATCGGACATTTTTGCCAATTTCAGCTGTTTGTCATGCAAAGAGAATTTTAAATCAACACGTTGCCATTTAATTCCTTTGTTATGACCTTTGCCTATCTCTCCTCTCTCTTGATCTATCAGATTCTGGAGGTCAACGGCCACAAGTTCACCCAGATCTACTACAACAAAGCCCTGGAGATCTTGCGAGGCACCACCCATCTCTCCATCACAGTCAAGTCTAATCTTCAAGGTATGCAACCAAGCAAATGCAGCTGCCTAGACTGGTAAAAGTATCTTTGGTGGTGGTGGGGGTTGTTTTTGTTTTTTCTTTTTTCCTCGCCTCCCCCCCTCCCCTTTAGTATTATATTGACTTGTTTCTATTGGAAATGAAAGAAGAAAGAAAGCGGAGTTGTTAGTCAGGTTTTCTGTATTTTGGAGTGGATGTTGTTTTCTGCTCCTGCCTTAAATAATGATTCATAAGGTTGTAACGTAACCCCCCCCCCCCCCCCCCCCTTCATCAGAATTTAAGGACATGCTGCGAGCCAATGAGAAGAACACTCCTCGCAAAGTGAAGCGTGAAGACAACAGCCACATGCCTAATCCCAAGCAGCGGCTGTCTGTGCCAGACCTGGACTCCACCGTGCCGATTTTCCACGACGACCAGGGAGAAGGAAAGAAGTCCGAGAAACGCGGCGGAATATTTGGCTCCAACTCTCGGTTACGCAAAGCTCTAACTCGCATGAACTTCATGCCAAAGAATCTCAACGGGTGAGAAAGCTCAAATGTCAATCTGGTGGGGAATATGATTTTAGTGTAAGAGTCCAAGAAGCATCTTCTATCAATGACCAGGTCGTTGTAAGTTGGAAAGGAAAGATGTAAAACCTCTCCTGGCTTAGGTATCAAATTGTTTGGATAAAAGATTTTGTCAGCTAATATGATCTATTTGTCGATTAAATGAAATTACCAGAATTTTATGAAAACTGGAAATGTTCAATATATGAAAATTGTTTCTGCATCAAATTAAAAACCCCTTTTATGAAGGCAAGGAAAAGGTTGGTAGACCGCTTTGGTGAATTTTATATTTCCCTGGTATAATGATGTTTCTGCCAACATTGGAGCAACAGAGTCGTATATAGATTATGTTTGAATAGTCTTTTGTGATTATTACATTTCTTCTTCCTCTCTGAATGGGCAATCAACATCACCATGTTGGTGACAAAGGCTGCCCTCTGTTCAGCTATCTCATCATGCAGGCTATTCCACATGTTCCTATGGGGGAAAAAAAAAGAAATATACTGCTGTCCTGCCTGCATACCTTGTGAGGTTTTAATTGTTCTTCATTTGTCTTCTTTTCTTTCTTGACCACCAGGCGGGAGAGCACCTCCAACATCAACCACTCGGACGAGAGCCTGTACTCCAAACCCTCGCGCAAGTCCTCAACCTCCTCCTCCTCCTCCAACACCATGGGAGGAGGGGGTGGGGGAGGAGGAGGGGGCCTCAGCAACCACCTGAGTGCCTCCAACCCCGACATCACCTCTGTAGGGCTCCTGGTGGACGAACGCAACGACATGCCCGAACACGTGGTCAAGGTCTACAAGACTGACCAGTCTTTCAAGTATTTACTCATTCATAAGGTCAGTTGCATGAAATTCGCCAAGAAATGAATTGGTTCCTTTTTACTCCTGTGATTTCAGCCAACTCGTCTTGACAAATTTTTTTTTTTTTTGTTTTCTCAGCCATCTTCAGATTCAAATGACAAGTTATGAAAATATTTGTGAATAACCTGAATATTGAGAACATTTTTAAACTCAAATTTTAGGGTTCTTTGTTAATTGTGGTTTTTATTTTCTTTCTTTGTTAAAATCAGTTTGTCTACACCAAATTTAAATTTTGGACTGAATCCATGGGCCATCAGAGAAGTTTTCATCTTCAGTTAATTTTTTTTAAAAACCCTCAAACAATGATTTAATGGTCTTACAATTGATGACTTTACGGTAATGAGTTGTTTTTGTGATTTGGGTCCATGACAGAGTAAATCCTTTGGAATTTTACTGTTAGTGGGTGTTACTGATAAAATTGTTAAAGTTAAATTAATTGCCTGTCGTCAAGTTTGTTTGGTTTTTTTTTATGTAGATTTATTAGATGTAATCTTTGACTAGTGTGTTTATTAAGATTTGCAAAAGTGAATTGCATTATTTTCAATTCTGTGTAGAATATTTGTCTGTCCACCTTGTGGTCTATTCATAGTCTATACCCTTTGTCTGCGTCTGCAGGAAACCACAGCTAAAGAAGTGGTCATGCTGGCACTGCAGGAGTTTGGCATCACAGAGCCCAGCACGTAAGAACACTGGCTGATTATTCATTCCATCTCCGTTATCATCATCATCATCATCCTCCTCCTCCTTTTTGGGTTTGTTTTATATGAATGGAGGAAATTTGTAATTATTAAGTGGTGCAGGAGGGGGTGGAGGGATATATTTGCTTGTTTGTTTCAAGGGTGGGGCTTTGGTCATTTAGAAAAGATTTTTGTCCATTGTAATGTGTTCCGACTTCAGCAGTGAATTCTGAAAATTAGAAGCAGTCTTAACAATTGCAGCCGTACATCTTCTGTATTAAAAAAGCTTAGAACTTCTTGTCCCTTACATATTTAAACATTTGGAAATTTTCCTCTTATTCTGTCATTTTTGTTTTACAGACTTGTTGCTCTGATTCTTTATTGGTGAATTTTAGACCAATTTTGATTGCATTGCTATTATCACATAATGTCCGTTACATCATTAAACATTGGGAAATTTTCCTCTTATTTCTGTCATTTTTGTTTTACAGATTTGTTGCTCTGATTCTTTATTGGTGAATTTTAGACCAATTTTGATTGCATTGCTATTATCACATAAGCCAGTTGGTGACTGTGTGTGTATGTGAATGTGTGCGTATATTACATACTGCAGGAATTTCTCCCTGCGCGAGGTGACTGTAGAGATGGAGAAGTTCATCAAGAGCAAGAGGCTGCCTGACTCCCTCAGCAACTTGCCTGACAGGCTCAACCTCAACGGAAGGTACGTCCGTGTGTGTGTGTGTGTATGTGTCTCTCTGTGTTTGTGTGTGTGTGTGTGTGTGTGGCCTCACTCTGGTGGCTATCTCACTGTGTCTGTCCCACCCACACCATCCCACCTCCCCCAACTCTTTATTTTCCTCACTTTCTACCTCTCACTCACTTCTTTGGTTCTTTTCTGCTCAAGTTTTTGTGGGGTTTTGTTTTTAATTTTTATTCTTATTTTAATTTTAATTATTTTTATTTTTTTTATTTTTCTATCACATTTCAAGTCACAGTTTTGAGTGTCTCTTGGTGTATTGGGTTTTTGATCCACGGAGTCTTCTCCCCTTTTGCTTGAAATCGTTTCGGAAGGATTAATGGTGTTTGTTCTGTTGTTTTTATGTTCTTGTTCTTTTTTCATTCAGCACATGGGAAACATCAAGTCCAGTGAATTTCTCGTAAAGAGATTTAAACTTCCACCCAATATCTATTTTATTTTTCGGCTCATCGTTTTTTGGGGGAATATGAACACAACCAAATCCCATGAATGCTCAAAGTCTGTCTTTTTTCTCCATTTTGTACACACGCATTATACTGTACACTCGTCTTATTGTGGTTGGTAGGGGGTAGTTGAGTGTGTGTGTGTGTGTGTGTATATCCTCTGTACCTTTTCATTGTGCAGAATATTTTCATTCTGACTTTTTAAAATGATTTTTTATACAAATGCATTGAAAGCACTCCACCCCACGTTGTTTGAGGATATTGTCGATCCGTCGTTCCGTTCCTCCACCCCTCTGTTATAGTTTCATATGGTTTTTTTTGTTTTGTTTTTTTAAGTAGCAGAGAATTTGTTTAAAAATTTTTTTGCTGACATTCTGTGGAAAGCAGATTCTATTTTGAAGAAAAATAATGCACAGGGCTGTGGAGCTCTGTTCAAAGAAACTTTATTTCTGTTCAGGGAAAAATAATTGTTTTTCTTACTATGAATTCTTAAATCTGTCTCTAGTCTTGAGGGAAGTTGAGACAAAATTTCACAATTGTTAGTTCTTTGGTTAGAGATATCTGGGACTAAGGTGGGTTTTTTTGTTGTTTTTTTTTAGATAACCTCCTTTTTTTTTTTTGTCTTAATTTTTTTTTTTTATTTATTCATTTATTTATTTTAAGTTTCCTTTTGTGAAGTAGATTTAGAGCAAATCTTTACTCTTTTGATACCTCATTGATTGTTTTTATTTTTGATACTTGTTTGGGGTTTTTTTGTTTTTGCTTCAATAATTTTCTCTCACTTGTACACACTATTTTAGCTTTCTGGAGGGGAAAGAGCTTCAATCCATTATCATATCAAAACCAATTCTTTATCAACCAAATTTGGTTTTAAAAGCTTTGGATAGAGATGGGTAACTAACTGTTCTTTGTGAACATTGTTTTACCCTGTGGTAATTTTTGTATTAACAAGACCTTAATGCTTCACTGACTACAATTGATAAAATTTACAAAATAAAAGCTTCTTGACATGAATATAGACAGGCTTCTTGCCCATTACAATTCCAGCAATCGCTTTGGAAAGAGATGAATTTGAATGTGTTGGGAAATATGTATCGTCTTTCATGTGTATAATCTTAGCTTAGAGGTGTTGGTTAGCCGGCCTCTGCTGATAGATGATGTAGGAACACATGTATACACATAGTATAGTGCCTACCCACGGGCTTGCTTGTGTTGTGGTCAGGGAAGTGTTTTGTCACCAGCACTATCTGCCTCTACTAATGTGGAAGGAATAGTTGTATAGTGGGAACAAAAGAAAAGATTTGAGTTCTAAAACTCAATATGAAGAAACATGGCAAAATGTACCAGCTGAAAATCTCAAGCTAAATACCGGCGGTAGTTCTCCGTATCATTTAAGAGAAGTCTCTGATGGAAATTGGATGTCAGTTACCTTTACTTCTAGAAAAGTAGCCTTTTCCGCTCCTGTTTGTATAAAGAATTCATCAATTGGTTTATCTTGATTGTGTCATAATGGGGGCTTTGGTTGTTTTTCTTTAATTTATGTTGTTTTGTTTGTTTCCCTTTCTTTTGTTTTTTTTTTTGGTGGAGGGGGAAAGAGGTCTAGGCATACTCCTTCAATTTGGTTTTCCAAGGATTCAAATGTGTCTTTGTGTGCTACCTTTTTCTGTCACTGTTTTAAGACAATTTTTTTCATTTTTTTTTTTTCAATTTTCCGAGTTTCTTACTCTTCCAACTTTGATGGAGTCTTTTCAGTGGCAAACGGTGCGTGGGTGGTGCCTTGGCGATGTTACCTCTACTACTACTACTGCACCGCCATTCATTGACAGCCCTTTGTGAGATCAGTCAGGGGTTAAACAGTACATTGTTTGTTAGACTAGCAGAAAGTCACTTCAGGACAGAATCACCTCAGAAGTCTCACTCTAAAATAGCCTCATCATATTGTGAAATAATGTTCATTAAATTTTTTAAAAAACTCAAATTATTTTTGATTCATCATCTTTTAAATAATCTTTATTCAATTGAGAAATAAAAATTAATGATAAAATAATAATAGTTATACGGTCAATTGGTATGGATAAGCGAAAAATCTTAATATGCTGTCTTTAAACTTGGTAATGAAAGCTGTATAACATGATCACAAGTATATCATTATGACGTTATATCGTATTTGGTGGTGTTTGCCAGAGTCACTGTGAATGATGCCTACTACCTAGTCATGCTCTAACCTTGCTGAAACCAAAGCTCACAGCGAATGACACACGATGATTCACTATATTATACTACATGCTCACTCACACCCCTCCACGCTGGGAAGTCTGGGAACTCCTGGGATGATACAATTATGAATTAATCCAGTCACAAATTGGTAGCTTCCTAATCTTAATGTTGTTGGTGGAGGATGTTTTGCTTTATTTTGTCAGTGTTTAAAGAAGACATCTTGTTGGCTTCACTTCTTCTCTTTATTTGTTTTTGTTTCATTTTGCCAGCATGATCTGTGTTTTGCTGCTTTGATTTTCTTTCATTTGATTTTGAATTTTCAATTTTCTTTTTCCAGTACTATTGTTAGAATTAGGTTTCAATCGATTATAATTTTCCTGCCGGATCAAACATTCAACTCCTACTTTCATACTTATATGATATATTAGCTAACAGTCTCTTAAGTCTGTTTTATTGTCATCTATTTTCAACTCCTTTTTTTTTCTTCTTTCGTTTCCAATCTCACTTTTTTTTCTTTAGACATCAGCCTAACCAACTCAATCACTAAAAACTGTCGTCTCATGTCTAAACCTAACATAAAAGAATTTAAGGTTGGTTTTTTGGTTCATCAAAAAAGTCTTTTTATTTGGGGGGAGGGGGGGGGGGGGGCGTTTTGGGTTTTTTTTTTTTTTTTTGGGGGTTTTTTGGGGTTTTTTTTTTTTTTTTTTTTTTGGTTTTTTTTTTTTTTTTTTTTTTTTTTTTCGGGGGGGGGAGGGGGGTATGGGATTGGGTTGTGTTGTTGTATGCACCAATCAAGTTTGAACAGTTTCGGCTATGTCACTTCTCTTAAGACTTAATGTAAAACTGATGTCTGGAAAGAGAAGACAAACCTAACTCTCTCATCACATGGGTTCTAGTCATCTTTTCTTTATCTGATGATCCACTCGTGACAAATAATGTCATTATTTAATTAAACAAAACCCATCTCAATTCTGAGGTAAAAATGGTTTGCTTGTTTTGTTAGGGTTTTTTTTGGGTTTTTTTGTTTTTGTTTTTTTTTTGGGGGGGGGGGGGTGTTGTTTGTTTGTTTGCTGCAGACTGTTTTTTATGTTAGTTGTAATTTGAATTGGTTTGGTTGTTCGTTTTCATAAGTTTTTTGTTTGTTTTGTTTTAATTGGTATTGTTTGTTTGTTTGTTCTTTGGCCGGGATCTGTTGGTTTATTTTGGAATGGTCGTTTTGGGGTTGTTGTTTTTTATGGGGAGGGGAAGGGGGGTGTCTGAAAGGGCAGAGGGTGTTTGTCCGACTACTGGTATCATTAATTTGTGGAGGATTTATTCTTTTTCAGTGATGATATCTTGATGGAAATGAAAGTGTGGTTTTACATTAGCTTGAACTACTGATAGCTGCAGGAATCGGAATATGACAAACACAAGAACCAGTCAGGCAGTCTGTAGTCTACGGTAGACTACCTACCGCTATGCATGTTTTGTCACTCTTACTATGCTGTTTATTGTTGGTGAAAACTGTCTTATCTGCTGTCTATCTTTTAGTTGCCTGACACCAGTCTCCCAAAGATTGAATGCATCACAGTTCACCCCACCCCACAGTTTATTTATTACATGTAGTTAAGCTTTAAAAAGTTCTGAATGAATTTCGAAAGTGATTTGTTTTGGGTATTTTTTATCAAATCAACATTATTCAAGGGCTTTTTAGTTTGCGACCTTCCTGGATAGAATGTATGCCTGCTTTGGCTTTGGCTTTTTATCCTTCTCATAAGATATCCGTAGCCGTGAACTCGTATTCATCAGAAAGGCAGTGGATAGGTGTACTGGGTATTTGATTGAAGAACGAAATAGGCTCTTTACAATACAGTGTGGGGTTTGGTTTTTACCTTCTTTTCTGGCTGCTAATTTTCAACTGCTTAAAAAATTTAAGCCCGTTTTACATTTGGAGCATTGTTGTTTTGTTTTGGTTTTGGTTTGGTTTTTTTTTCAAAACTAGGATGTCATTCGAAGTTGAAATTGAATTTTTAAAAAAACAAAAACATTTTCAACTGAATAAATTCTCGGTGGAGATTCATTTGAAATTATTTTAAAACTGCCAGTGATTTGTATGTGACTTTCAGTGTAAAGCATCACAAGATTTTGAATTGGTCTCTCTCATTGGGAATTATCCCTCATCATAACTTGTGACTTTTAAGTTGTTTTTTTTTTAAATAGTAAAGCCTTGAAGAATACTTTGTTTTGGTTATTCTTCTTTGGTTTTGCTACGGCCTTAAACATGAAGATTCTGTAGTGGTAGGCGTTTGTATGAACGGTTTGCTCACATGCCATGAACTGTTCCCAGAGTATCACATCCTTATTATATTATGGTCACAGCAATGTCATGTTGATATTACTCAGCACCAGAACTGCCAACTTTGTGTAACTTCACATGTCAGTGCCTAAAGGAAATAGCTGCTTATCCGTGTGCTTTCTGTTTTTGCTTACACACCAATCCGCATTTGTGTTGAATTGTTATGATTTTGCTCATGCCTAGACTGTTGTACAGTGTGTCGTACTTATGTAATCTGTGAATGTTTGCATTTGTTTGTGTGTGTGTGTGTGCGCGCGCGCGCTTGTGCGCGCTTACATGTTTGTGTTGCCTTGCTTGTGTGTTGCAAGCTTTAATTTGTGTGTTTGCCTCTGAGTGTGTGTTTGTGTATGTATGTTTGCTTGCATGTTTGTGTATGTCTCTGAGTGTGTGTGTGTTTGATTGTGCGTTTGTACGTGTGTAAGACAAAGCTGGTGTCCTCAATGTGTGCTTCCAATCAAATTGACCAATCACTGACCTTCCTTGCTGAAATAAAGCCATAACCCTGTGACGGATGTATTTTCTTTTCATTCACACTCATATATTTATCATTTTTAATATACCATCTTAACACTGTCAATCACCAGGATAAGGGTTTTATCATTATTTCTCCCAAAGGGTATTTCTTGTATTAATTTGTTAAAGTCACTTAGTTGATTATTTTTTAGTCTAGATTAGACATTGTTGGTGTTTTTGGTAATAATGACTTGATATTATGATCTCACAAAGGGCTATCTAATATCTCCCTTTCTCTCCCTCCCTCTCTCCGCCTTCCCCCAAACCCCTTTTGTTTGTTTTGCTTTTTTTTTTTCTTCTTTTTCTTTTTACCTTGTGTACTGGTTTTGATTTTGATTTTTGTATCCCTTTTACTTTTTGTTTGTTCTGTTTGTTTTTTGTTATTGTTTTGTTTTGTTTTTCTATTTGTTTGGCCAACAATATCCACCCACATACCCGTTCTGCCACTACCATGGTCGTCCTACATCTTTGGTTGCTCCTTGAAATAACCATTCCTTCTTTAATTTGTCCTTGTATGACTTGTCTAATTTTTTATTTTTTTTGTGTCCTCGCAATCCTTTTTATTTGTGATTTTTTTGTTTGGTTCATTTTTTTTTACATTTTTGTTTGTTTGTTTGTTTGTTTTTTTGTTTTTTTTTTAATTTTTGTTATCTGAATATTTCATACATGTGTGGGGGAAACAAATTTTCCTTGGGCTTTAATTTTTGTCCTCTCTTCTCTTGAAAAACATTTTATATTTCCTTTTCTTTGATCTCAACATTAATGGTTTTGGGCTTCTTTTATTTCCCGGTTTCCTTCTTTCTTTTGCTTTTTCTTGGTTCTGCCGAATGATTGGGGCTTCTTTTTATCTCATCATGCACTTTTATAAATATTGAAAATCATCCTTCTGGATAACTTTGAAATTTTTCCTTGGAATTTTTTATTCTTTGTATTTCCACCCAATTATCGGGCACTCCCTCTCTCACTCTATTTCCTTCCTTGTCTCTCACTTTCTCCACCTTTCTCTTTGTCTTTGTGTCTTTTTCTTTCTTTCTTTCTCTAATTTGTTACACTACTTTTTTGTGTGTGTCTTTGTAATATCCTTCTTGTATCCTCTTGTGACTTTGTGTGTGTGTGTTTTTGCTATCATCATCTGTTTGCATGCTTCATCCATCAATTATGGCAATAAACTCTTCACCATGATGACAACATACACACACACACACACACACCTATACTACAACCACCATACCTCAACTTCATTTTATGATCCACACCGAAATCTGCTTCCACTCATTTACCTACACACACTCAACTCTCACATCAAACTAACCCCGGCATAACTAATATTACACCACAAACCTTACCATGCGCGCACGCACGCACGCACGCACGCACGCACACACTCACACACACACACACACACACACACACACACACATACAGACTGCTCAACCAGCACAAACACCAGCACCCACCATCTCTAGCCAGCCCTAGTAGGAGAGTCCTCCCTCGTGTACTTAGGTATTACCTGAAGAACAACCTGTCCTCGGAGCCTGTCATTCCGGACGAGCTGATTGGCCAGCTGCTGGCGGAGAGCCAGATCTCGCTGCTGCAGCTGAATGCCAGCGAGGTGTCCCGCCAGCTGACCCTCAACGACTACTGCGTCTTCAGGGATATAGAGCCCACCGAGTACGTGGACGACCTCTTTGGCCTGGAGTCCAAGTTTGGCTGCCACCAGTTGCACAAGTTTGCAGAGGTCAGTGCAGTTTTAGTGGTCTCTTAAGACTTCTTATTTGTGGGGAGATAGGAGGGGTAGTGAATGGTTAGGAATGGAGGTAGATGTGAAAGGTTTTACAATGAAATTTTTCAGAGCTTAATAGCAATTTTGTTGAATTGGTTGAATTTTATTTCTTTTGTTTACTTATTTATTCATATATTTTTTTCAATGTGGTGATGTGGTTGATTGTTATTTTTAAATTCAGTTTTTTAGGGGTTGCTGTTTATAATGTCACTAATATAACAATTATATTACTATCACTACTTAAAGAGAACAAAAAGAATAGGGTTTTTATGGAGATTATGTTTGTGTTTGAAAGTCATGGTTTGATGTTTGGTTTCTGTTGTGTGGTCTTTGCCAGCTGGTGAACCAGGAGATGTTTTGGGTGGTGACGGAGATCTGCAGTGAATCCAACCTAGTCAAACGCACCAAACTGCTCAAGCATTACATTAAAATTGCAAGTAAGTGCATCACAGCTTAGTATAGGAGTCCTGCCGATTGTAGTAGCAGTGGCCACGATTTACCTCCATATGCATTCATTAGTGCTCAACTTACAAGTTAACAGGACTGACCTTTTACCATCAAACTTCCAGGCTGAGTACAAATTTCAGTATCATTGGCATTTTCTTTGTTTTTAGACTACATCCAGTAAATGGCATGTTTGTTTTAAAAAAACAAACAAACAAACATTTCCTAGTATCTGTTGGTAAAAAAGCTTCCCTCACAAGTCCTTTAGTCATATTGTTGTATAAAATGCTGACAATGTACATATTATTCCCTGCCTGCCAATGTTAGATTTGGGAAATGACATTGTGAAGCAGTCACTGCAGTGTCAGGAAGAAGGTGCTGATGATAGACATTTTTTTCTCTCTTTTTCTTCTTCTTATTTTCTCCTTTTTCCCCCCTCTGATTTTTAGTTTTGAATTTAACTTAAGAAAAAAAAAAAAAAAAATCTTTACATTCTATTCCTCCACCTCTTCTCTCCTTTCCTGCCCTCCCCCAACCCCAAACCCATCTCCCCGTGTGTGACCACCAGAGCACTGCAAGGATAATAAGAATTTCAACTCGCTGTTTGCCATCCTGAGCGGTCTGGGCCACGGCTCCATCTCCCGCCTCAAGCAGACCTGGGACAGACTGCCCACCAAATACTCCAAACTGTTTGAGGTGAGAGCACTACCACTACCACAACCGCTACCACTATCACTACTGCAGGAACAGATAGCACTGACTGCACCTATTCAGGGGTTTCCCCTCAATCTCAAGTTTTAGCTGTTTTACAAACTCAATGCAATGAATTTGAAAAAATATTGAAAATTTGGCCTTTCTGCCTGTGACAGTCATGACTCCTGTCACCATGCCTGGTCACCCAAGAAAGGACTATTTTATTCGTCAAGCCGACACTCTACATCAACAGAGCATTACCATCCATGTAGTCCATGGGAAACCATGATAACCCTGGGATGCAAAAGGAACACAACCAGCTACAGGCCAACAGTATCGTCCTATACAAATCGGGCTATTAATTTTTTCCCTTGTGAAATGGAGTGAAAATTTTCCTTTTCCTTTTCCTTTTCTTTTTTTTTCTTATTTTTTTTTTTTTTTCTTTTTTTTTTTTTTGAAAAAGTTTGTTCCTTCTTTGCACCCCCAGGCAAGAGATCTGTCCTTATTTCAAGGAAACAGAAAATGGCTGTTATACACCATTTTAACAACAAAATCATGATAAACTGGTTCTTGTATGATGTTAACGTTATGTTTGTCCTTCTTTAGAAATTCCTTTGACATCATCTCATGTTTTCAAAGAAATTATTTTTTTTATTTGTTTTGTTATCCATATCCCTTCATACCGCCTAAGCAGTGTCAGGACCCAGCTCCAAGGAGCCAGGAAGAACTCTGGATCACAAGAAATGAAGACAGGCAGAGGATCGGTCCACCGTGCCTCATCTTGCGTGGCATTATGAGAAATACAAGGGGTATTACTCGATCTTAAGCCAAACAATAGTTGCTGCTGCCATGGTGGGATCTGCTCATTGATAAAGACCAATGAGCCAGTTTACCACAGGGCATTATTTTTTTTAAATTATTATTATTATTTATTATAAATTTCTCTGATGTCATCTGTTGTGGTCATGTAAAACTCTGTCCTCTGTCTGGTTGCAGGATCTCCAATCACTGATGGATCCGTCCCGCAATATGGCCAAGTATCGCAATCTCATCAACAGTGAACATGTACAGCCCCCTTATGTAAGTAGTCTGTGTGGAACTCCTACTTGGTTGCCTTACTTAACTCAATCCTACACTGTCAACTCCTTGCTGTCAACTCCTTGAGGTTGGTTGTTTGAGAGGTAGATTTGCTTGGTTTTGTCTTTTGTCGGGGTTGGGTCGGGGGGGGGTTTGGTGTCTGTCCTTGGTTTTGTTTTTTGTTTTGATTTGTTATGGGGTTTGTTTTTTTTTGGGGGGGAGAGGTTTGTTGGGTGGATTTTTTTTTGGTTTTTTTTGTCACTGTTAGTTTTCTAGAGTTAGATATGACAGCTTAGCTTGCTGAAAGAAGTAAGAACCCAGCCAATTTGTTGATGCAACAAGATCAAGTTCCAGGCTTGTGTGTCTTGGAGAACAAAAATGGATATGAAGGGAAAAAATACTCTACGAGGGATAGAGATAAATAGTAGATAAAGAGAATAAAACACGTTGAGATATGAGAAGGAAATTTAAGTCAAAGCAAGGTGCCTTAACGGACAAAGTAAGTTTCTCTTTCATCATCATTTCAATCATTGTAAATTTTTCCTCTTATTCATCACTGTGACCAAACAATTTTCTGAACGGACAATGAAAGTTATCTTCTCTTATGTTATCTTATCTCTAATCTCTTTGTCTCTTATCTTATCGTATCACCCTAGATCCCGTTCTACCCAGTGTTCAAGAAAGACCTGACCTTCATCCACCTGGGCAACGACTCCCACGTGGACGGCCTGGTCAACTTTGAGAAGCTGCGCATGATCGCCAACAAGATCCGGGTCATGTGCAATATCTGCTCCACCAAATATGTAAGCCATTCGTTCATTCCCTGCCAGCCTTTTCCCTGTATATATCATCGCTTCCTG
Organism: Melibe viridis; assembly: GCA_039654465.1. Taxonomy (NCBI): domain Eukaryota; kingdom Metazoa; phylum Mollusca; class Gastropoda; order Nudibranchia; family Dendronotidae; genus Melibe; species Melibe viridis. The sequence goes on along the minus strand of JBCIKM010502315.1, from coordinate 4,246 downwards.
GCTGTCTCTATCAAGGCAAAATAGTTGGTTTGAGCAAATTCAATGTTTGTTTAATGAATAGTAAAGGTAACATAATATTTTAATTTCAGGTTTATTTTCTTCAATAGGTAGTGGAGGGGAGAATTTGAACCCTTGGTGTACCTGCAGATTTTAATTATGTTTATCGGTGTAATCATCATCATCATCATCATCATCATCATCATCATTATTATTATTACCATTATTATCTTTATTATTATAAGTAGTAGTATTAGAAGTTGTACAATTGTTATAAGCAGCTCATCCATCATCTCTCCTTCTCCTTGATGTGTGTGTGTGGCTGTGCAGGACACGAACAGCATGTTCCTGAGCACCACCACCAGCAGCTTCCAGAGTGCCCTGGTCTCGGGCATGACCACCCTCAAGAGGACCAAGAACCGGCGCGGCTCTGCCCTGCCCAACGCCAAGAAGATGTACGAGGAGGTGAGTCCGTACATAAGCCGGGCATAGCCCCTACAATGTAGAATACCTACTGGTAGAATTGTCTTCACTCGGACTCTTTGTTTTCAATTATGAAACTTCTTACTTTTATCTATGTTCCTGCATGCCTACTGTTGTCAAGGACAGCAGATGTTGTAGACTGACAGTCTAGGAAGCAGCTGTGTAAAGTCATATTATAATGTGTGTGTGTTAATGCCACTATCCCCCATCTACCTTTCCCATTTATACTGTGTGTGTTAATGCCACTACCCCCCACCCCCACCTTTTCCCCCTCCCAGGCCCAGATGGTGCGTAGAGTGCGCTCCTACCTCAGCAACATGCCCATGGTGACGGATGAGGAGAAACTGGCAGAGCTCTCACAGCAGTGCGAGCCAACATGTGAGTTGCAGTCAGAATGGCAGGCTGGCCAACTGGCCATATTGTGTAGTGACTATTTTGCACTTAGAGATATAAAAAAAAAAATATTTCTCTACATATTACGAAAAAAGGCAAATTGTAATAAACGTTTGTATCAACGTAAGAATTATTTTTATCCAGTTGATGGGAAATTTCCTGTTCAACGTGTTGCTTGTCTTGCCTTGAAGGATTCTGACCCCTGACCCCGGTTTCATTACCAGTCTTCAGCCTCGACATGTCCTTACTTCAATTATGAATTGGTTGGCAAACCTGCAATGGCCCTTGCATCTTCAAGGGATCACAGAAGTCCTCTGTTTATCCCAGCTCATTATTTATATGTCTTGATCTGTGAACCAATTTGATTGCACAATTAGCTGGGAACACAAATAAGATAATTATAGGAAGAGAAATGGAGAAATTTTAATTGCCAGCTTATTTGGTCATGGTCTGAATGATTTCAATGAATGCTATTTTAATCCAGTAATGACTTTGATTCTTCAATGATGCGTAACCTGTGGGCTTTGAATCAGGCTTAATGACACTAATGTGCCTGAATGGAAATTTTAAGCCAGAATAATTTCCAACTCTCATTGACAAGCTCAAAAGGTTTCCTTATTCTGACATGGGACTGAAGTGTTAAAAAAGGAGCAGTTGGAATGTGGAGGCAATTTTGGAATTTAGACCTTGAATTTTTTTTTTTTTTTTTTTTTTTTTAAATACATTCATTCATTCATTCATTCATTCATTCATTCATTCATTCATTCATTCATTCATTCATTCAATCCAGTGAGGAAGAGAGACCCGTCTCCCAGTGTGCAGAGCTCTCCCAACATGGAGGACAAGAGGGTGCCCCAGCCTGCTGGACCTCGATTCGGTAAGTCTATGGCTGTATTAGGGGGGGGGGGGGGACTTTGTTGTATCATTGGAAATTGTCTTCGGGGATCCTTGTTTCCGGACTGTTTCAGACATTTCACCATAAAGGGATTGATGTGGTTGCTTTTTGAAAGCAGCTCTGGAACTTGGCATCCTAATGCCTTGATTACACCTTGGCATCCAATCACCAGGTTGTCAGGGTATTCAGGACCTTCCTTCAGCTGCATAGGGATCTCTTCTCACCCCACATTGTAGGATAATGTGCAAAATATAGGGAATTTTATATGACTTGCAGACAAAGCTCCTTAATATTCTACTATCCTACTGATCAGCCTTACTTGAAATCTATGCAGAGGAGTGGTCATAGTCAGACGAAAGACGAAATCATCAACACCAGGTGACAAGCATCAGTCTGTTTGGGTCTATACTGAAGATAGAATTTGACTCAGACAAACAAAATGTATTCCTGTGGTGTTTTACTTAACTTCTTTCTTTATTCCTTTGTCTCGTTTTTTTCTTCCAACCTTATGATATGTTATGTTTTTATCTTCAAAGAGTTCAGGGTGGGGTATCTTCTCTCTCCAACTAACTCCAAGAATGGATGTGAATGTTGTTTCTTTAAAATTATCTGCGTTCTTTGTACAGAAAAAGAATGTGCAGCTCTTGCACTGTCTTGTCTCTTCCGGGGAATGACATGATCCATTGTGGAGGTTTCCCAATCGTCAGGGGTCTCTCACATAGTCTTAAAATTTAGTTCCTTGATGCTCTCTTTTTTTTTCCTTCACTTATCTGGTGATTCATTCCTCTATGGATTTACATGCTAGAATTTTTCCTTCTTTTCCTCCTACTACAACTTTTTTTTTTTTTTCCCTTCTCTCTTTTTCCTGGTCTTTAAACTTTTTTCTGTCTCCTTTTCCTTTACCATTATAGTTGTAGTTGTTGTCTTTTCTTCTGTGTCTTCTTTTCAAAGCAATTGTCTACTCTGTCCCAGACAGACAGACAGACACACACCACAAACTTTTCAGTCTAAATTAGTGCCTGTATTGATTTATTATCTGTTGTGTTCTCATGTGGTGCATGGCGTGTTCTGAGTTGTGTGTAGTCTTGTAATTTTTCAAACAAATTTTTCACAAGTGCCATGTCTTCAATTTTTTGTTAGTTTGTTTGTTTGTTTGTTGGTGTTGTTGTTTTTTCTCTACTAAACTTTGCAGTTGCAATATTTAATTTTTAGACAAAGATTGATTTTAAAGTAGAAGTAAAGATAATTAACTTGATTGTGGGTGTTTTGTTTGAATGTTGTTAGTTTGATTTCTGAACGTAATAACAGTAATGGTGAAGAGGAGGGGGGGGGCGATGATGTAGGGGCAGGAAGGGCTCACCCAGCTGCACCAGAGCACCAGCACAGCTTGAGTGATGCATCAGCTTCACCACAAACGCCCTCTTTTCCATTTGCCTCTTGCTGGCTGAACAGAGCTTTGCTCAGACAGATCTACTGGCTCTAAAGATATTCATTATTATTCTCTTAATTGTTTTTTAACCTTCTTCTTCTTCTTCTTCTTCTTCTTCTTCTTATTCTTATTCTTATTCTTCTTCAATTTTCTGCAATGCATAGTCATTCAGTCTCTTTAACTTTAATCAATTTTTTATAGTTTAGGTTTTTTAAGTTGAAACATTCAAATTAACAGCCTCGTCCTTCTGCAACCCTGCTGAAGATGAAGTTCTCTCATCACGGACGCATGTCTTAGTGAACTCTCAACTCTTCAAATCAACCTTTCTAATCACTTTATAGATTTTTCTTTCTCTCAGACCTAAAGATGGTAGTAAAATAATCTTAAAATATTCATTTGTCATGGCAAAGAAGGATATCTCTCCTTTTCTTTCTTTCTTTCTTTCTTTCTTTCTTTCTTTCTTTCTTTCTTTCTTTCTTTCTTTCTTTCTCTCTTTTCTTTTTTCTTTTTTTTCTTTTTTCTCCAAATTGATCTTTCTCCCTTTCTTACTGGTCAGATGTTGACACTTGTCTGTCTGTCTGTCTTACGCTTCAACAAAAATTCTCTTGTCAGTCAGTAAATTGATGCTTGATGCTAATCATTCACACTAATTCTGTCTTACAAAAATCTTTTTTTTAATGATGCAAAAGCCTAAAATCTACTGCTAACACAGGATTGCAAAAGTTTTCTTTTTAAAAAATTTAAAAAAAACGTTTGGAGAAAGCTTTTTGTGAAGCTAGAATTAATGATTGGACAAAAAAATTATTGCTTTCTTTCTTTCATGTGTTATAAAAGTGCTACATGCACATTGAAACTAAGCTGCCAAGTAGTATGACAAAGAGGGAGAAGGGTGGGGGGGGGGGTATGAAATGCTGCTGCAATGCTAATGGCTGTCATACTTGCACAATGGCTTGTATTGGATGACTTGCTTGATACTCACCTCTCTCTCTCTCTCTCTCTCTCTCTCTCTCTCTCTCTCTCTCTCTCTCTCTCTCTCTCTCTCTCTCTCT
>JBCIKM010502205.1:0-10066 GCA_039654465.1 Melibe viridis | reverse complement strand
AACAAAACTATGGTAGTTTTGCTCTTGCTGAGACACCAATGAAGTTTTTATGTCGCCCCTTTGGCTTTACAGCCCAGTTATGAGACAACTGGGTGTAAAAGGCCTGGCGCCATACCACTTTTTGGCATGCAACGAAAGGACAATATTTAGAATAACTGCCATAACTTTGCTCAGTGAAAACCAATGTGACTGATTTTAAAACACTAAATGCAGTAAGTTGGTCTCACTTTCTGGAAAGTTTCATTGTAATAAGTGCATTGGTTACAACTTTATTGCAGACTTGGAGTGGTCCCCTTTTTGTGGGCTGTGTGGTATCTTCAGTAAAATAGTCCCAAAGTAACAGTTCTTTAAAAAAAAAAAAATAGGCTCTATGTTTGGTCAAAAAGAAATAAAAACAATCTTCTTTATAATTTCCAATAATTTCAACAGTAATAAGATCCCTAACAGGTAAAGTGAAAAGTAATGAAGGTAGAAACTTAATTCTACTGTATATGCTCTGGGGTAAAACCACAGCATGATCATAAAAACAAACATTTTATTCATTTGCTGTTAAAAAGGTAGCAATCTAAGTCAGGGGTAGTAGCGCTCTAGATTTTCCTGGAAACTCCTCCAAAAAAAAGTGTCCTAGAAAGTTACAAAAGAATCTTACAACATTTTGAACTGAGCGGTGCGTAGTTTCTCTGGACTTCATTGTGCTTTCAAATTTGCTGTGGTAAGAAGTTTGAAGGGACCAAGATGGAAGTCCTACATCCAAAGATACATTGTAACGGATTGTTTAGGAGAATATACAGTCACTAAGTTTACATTTTGATTACAGATCTGGGATATATTGAAGATAATTATTAGATTTTAAAAAAAAATTCCAAGAAAACCCAATAGAAATTTGTCATCCAAAATGCATTGACCGCTGATGTAACTACCAGGCACCTGGAGAAACCGGAATTTTATGATCTGTGTTTCATTTCATTTTAAGCTTTTTCTTTTAGACTGAGTGACTCACTGCCACATCAATAAAAAGTGAAGGGATGCTACCTTCATCAAGAGGTGAAAGATATGTTTATTATAGAGTTCCATAAGGATAGACATCACAGGTTAAAGAGGGGGAGAGAGGGTGGGGGATGAATTACAGAACAGCTTTTAACAGTTTTGGTTTATCTTGAATCACAAAAAAGATTAAGTTGAAAAAGCAGACAACATTTATAATGGCTTCTTTTCTCAATCTTATTTTTTGGTTTAATGATTATTGGTGGCTTCATGTGGGAATTAAATAAAATTAATCAATCCAAATTTTAAAATACTTCATCAACAAAAACTGTAAAGGGAAAAAAGCCATTTTTATGATCACCAATTTTATTCATGTATATATACAAGATAAAGATTTAGATACTGAGCTGTTTGGAATAAGGAAAAAGTAATATGATTAGATTGGAATGTAAACTTAAGTCTGTCCTTGAACAGACATTTTCTGAAAATAATAGTAATTGATTTCTGTTTAATTAAGTGTTAAAAGTAGAGGTACTTAAAATTCAAAAGATATTGCACTTTGATTTCATAAATAAAACAATTGTATGATTTTGATAAGCATACCAAAACAAAATCACATCAAAATGAATATCACAATAATAAAACAAATAAAGGCTACAACTTTTGTCAAACCATCAAGTGGTCTTTGATTTTATCAGTCAATAAAGAAAAATTCTTAACATAGATGGCATCATATAGGTCTCTTTTTTGTGACACCAAAACAGCTTGAATTCCAAAATAATGAATGCTTGCTTGAATGGTATAAGTAATAGGTGCATAATATAATTAAGAAGTAGCATATAGTTGTGATGAATCAACAAGCAAAGCTCAAAGTTTTATGTCAATTTCTCAAAGCTGCTGACATTGAATCATCATGCCTGTAATACTGAGTCAAAGGGTCAATAAAACATTTTAAACATCAAGCAAATAATGAAAACAAAATTGTACCAACATACATTTAAATGTTTTTTCATAAATGTCAGATCATTCTTCCACCAACTTTTGAAAATAAGACCAACCAATACTCTTGAATATACCTATTTGCAAAGCTTGAATTAGGAAAGGAAATGAAATTCTGAAATACAATCAATTAAAAAAATAAGCTCTGATTAAATATTTTCTTTTATAGCCACAATAAATAGCCACCATTGATAAAAAAAGAGAGAAAAAACAAAAAAGAGAGAGATATGTTAGTCTCACAAATAAAAACATAAACATTATCATCAATTTAATCCTCCAACATTACTCATTAAGTGGCTTGAAAATCATTAATTGATCAAAAGAAGAGTATTTTCTATAATCACAGTGTTAAAAAAACCTGTTAGCACATCCAAAAGAATCTCTTTCTAAGTGTTTTTTTTTTCTGAACAGGATAGGTAAAAAGAATTACAGAGCTTTTAGCATCTAGTTTATCTCAAATTATTTGATATTTTCTGGCACAACATTAGCAACATTAATGAGGAATTTTGTTTATCTTGGTATTAACTGGTAGAGTAAATAAAATAAACATTAGAATCAATAACATAGTGCCTTCACAGTTCTTCTTTTTAAAGAATTTTGAATTTATGTTGATGGGAACTTGAAAATGTTTAGGTTTGGTCTTTTATTTTATGCCAAAATATGTGAAAAAAAGATATTACTATGTATTCAATAATTCACCTAAATAAACAGGTCACAACACCCAAAGTACATCTTTTCTCCTCTAAGTTCTTATTATAAAATGCAAACATCCCCTCAGTATTTCCTTTCAATCCTAAAAAGTTTAAGAGATTCTTTGTTTGTGTAGGTCTTTTTATACCATCACTTACTTTATTAGTAAAATATTATTTTTTTAAATGTATTGATTTTGAGATAGTTGGTGATGATTTTAGATTCAGTATAAAAAAACTTTATATCATTTTACAATATCTTAGAAAAGTTCTGAATCCATCAAAGAAAACTGTTATAAAAAACTTTAAGTGAATTAAGTGAGGAGGTCCAAATCTTTGAATTGGTTGAGGAGCTGACTGCAGAGTTGAATTAATCTAGAACCTCATGGTACAGCTCCATAGTCTGTCGATTGGTCTCCCATCCTCTCTCGGTCCAAAAGCATGTCCATTGATGTCACAGACACCTGGTCAGGATAAATGACACCAGGCCTTTGCTCAGTGGTGCCTTCTTCTGTCTGTGTTGTGTGAGGGAATTCCTCTTCTCCAGTGGTTGCTTTCAGGTGCTCAACTTGTCCAACTGGTTGCACTGGGCCGACATTCATATCTGCTTTCATCCATGCTGAATGGTAAAAGGAAAATTCATATTCATATTCAGCTCATAAAGATAAATTTACATTTCAGAATTCCACAATCATGAAACAAATAACCTGAAATAATTTTCCATGAGGCTATACTCTCAGGGCGATACAGATACAGATACAAATTGTATCAAACTGAAGCTTTCAAATACCCTAAAAGAGCATTAAAGCACCAATAAGATGCAGTTTTATCTGAAGGAGTTTTGTGCATGAGACTGGTTAAAATCCTGTGACTGAAGTGAGTGAAATTAAGAAGGATGATTCATGAGAGTATAGCTTTAAAATACTCACAAGGAATGAGATCAGAAGAAACTTGCTCTGGTTGTGTTGTCAGCTTGTTTGATGTTTTGTCTTTTCTTACGGTAGCAATGAAATAAACCGCAATAAAAGACAACACACACCTGTTTGTGGAAGAAAAGAATGCTTTGCATGACAAGTATAAAATATATGTGTATGTCCTTTAACTGAGGGCTATTTATCTTTCAAAATCATTTCTCTACGGAAGGCAATTGAGTACTTATTTATGTTTAATTAAAATGAAATCAAAAGTTCACTTAAAAGGATTTACATACCCAAACAAGAACATAATAATCTGAAGAGAAGTCATCCCCAGGAACTCTTTATAAAAGATAATACCTGAAACAAGAAAATTAGAGATTTAATACCATTTTTGTGTGCACAATTCAAAATAGACAATGAAAAAAAATAAAAGCATCGAACTATGTTAGCAAATCTGATTCCAAAATTTTAATCAAAACCTTTCATGTGAAAAAGATTACACAACAAATCAAGTTCTGTTGAATTCTTAATCTTGATAACTAAATATGTGATGCAATTTGAACTAATGAAATAGCTTTCTTGAGGCATGATTTATGAGAATCATCGATAATTTAAAAGTGGTATAGTAACTAAATATCAAAGGCCTTTGATGATTAATTTTTTAATCTAAATTTTTGTTCTGTTGAGCAGGAATTTAGAGAGACAAATTAATTACAAACCATGACCCCAGATAATCCCCCTTCCCCTCCCCCCCCCCCCTCCTTTGTCTCCCTTCCAGATAGTAGAAAAATTTATAACAGATATATGGACAGAGAAATAATGAGGTTTTTGCCTGTATGAAAATTATATAAACACAAAATGTGAGCAGTATCAAAAGTATTCAAACAACTATTGCAATTCATCAAAGCTACAGGAAAGTAATGCATTCTGTAAATAATTTTCAGTACAATTATGATAATATTCACTTTCGTTGAAATGAAAATGTTGAATAGTTTTTCAATCAGATACATCTTAACAAAGCTTGGAGTTGAAGTTTTTCTGCATTTAACACAAAAAAGAGCAAATCATTTTACGATCTCTAAAGGGGAGAAAAAAGTGACAGAACCAACCTGCTAACACAGCACTCATTGTGAAAATGACGAAATTGATTGGAACAACAATGGTTGCATCGTAGCTTTTCATTGCCAAATTCAAATATCTGGAAAACAGAATGGCATGAAATGAAGGAATGTCAATCTTAAACTAATTGAAGCATCACCATTTTTAAATACTGCCTCACTTCTTTCCAATTAAACAAAACAGAGGAATAAGGAATTTTGTCATTTCCTAAAATTGGTTAGTTCATGTACATATCACATACACTTCAAAACAATTATGCATGATGACTTTACTTTCATAAATGAATAGGGTGAGGTTGAACTTAGTCTTTAAATGCCCTGTGGTTATTATTATATGAGAAAGATATATACATATATACATACACATACATACACACACACACATATATATATACTGATTCTTTCATATTTCTCACTTCAATCTGAATTAAGTCATTATTGTAGTAAATTTCTATCAGTGCAGCAAGTCAGCAAAAGCATCACAAAATTGTAAAAGTACACTCAACTTCTGCTGCCCTACATGCCAGAGGGCATAACAGGGGCCCTAATTAAGTAAGTAATACTCAACTTCTAACAAAACATCTTACTTGATTTGTATGAGAGCAGTCACAATGAGGACCAGCAGCATAGCATAGAGAATAGGCTTTGACCATTGTGAGAAGCCAGACAAAGACAATATGAGCATACCAGAAACAGCCTTGGCTGAGATTACGGTGAAAGATGCTGTGGAATAAGTGTATGATATGGGAGAGAGAGGCTTTTCATTCAAGCTACTTTGTTTGAATAATGGCATCTCAATTAGACTTTTTTTACATCTTTTTTCTCATCAAAAATCACAAAAAATCAATTACAAGGCACTGGATAAAATGCTGACTCACATATTTCTTTTATTCATTCATTCATTTGATAAAATCCTTCATTGCACCTTACAACTTGGTTTTGTTTTATTTGTTGATCTCAGGCATGAAAAAAAGAACCTCAACGTTTAAACAAATTCCATATAAAGAAAAGAAACAAACCAGTGATTGAAGAAATAAGGAGGAAGACAGCCACATGCGTAACCATGTAGTAATGCAGCATAACCATTAAACTCCCTATTGCCGTTATTTCTACCATCTGGGTTGTATAAGAAATAAATTAAAAAAAGGTAAGCTGGTTGAAAGTTGGGAACAAGTAATTACACTGTGAAATCCCTTCCAATATCGAAGAAACACAAAATAATTTTAAAGTGTGATAATCTGTCACAAAATCATGTGTGTGTGTGTGTGGGGGGGGGGGGGCAAAGTTAAATTACAGTAAATCTGGAAACTATTGGATAGTTCAAAGCTTAATTTAAAAAGATAATGGCATTTTAAAAGAAATTATCTTGAAATAAAATCCATTCTACTCTTACAAAAGCATACTTTATTCAGAAAGACAGCATAAGACTGTTTTATTGTTCCAAATATCTTATGTTTTGTAACTTAAACTAAGATTGAAAATAGATTGCAATCTATTCTTTTATTCAAAACTAAATTTCTCTTCTCATTAATTAAGGCAAGGTAGTGAAATACACTTCATACTTTACCATATATCCGATGAAAATGGGCTGAGATAAGGACTGTATGATTTCATAGCTTCCTTGCACTTTCTCATCCTAGCAAAAAAAATATTTGCAACAGATGAATTTAAAATGTACAAACTTCAAACAATCCCCATTCGTTTTCCAAATGTGCCTATCAATAAAATGACTGAGAAAGCAATATTGGGAGCAGGCACCAAGAAGTAAAGAAACAAGTACAAGACAAGCCATAGGGAAATGTGAATAAAAAAGGAAAACAAAGATGTTTCAAAAATTAATCATCAGGCCGGAGGTCAAACCACAGAATTTTGGGTTGCCGTTCCAGCCTGCTATGATTACACAAACTTGGCTGCCCAAATAGTGAGACAGTTTTAATTATTTCAACCTTTCATTGGCAAACAAAATGACTGAGTATGTCTGAGACATGATAAAAAACAACATTTAATTAACAAATAGTTTGAAATATTATGAAGTCTGATGCTGAGTGCTAATTGCATTGTCGTACTGTAGTATTGAGCCTGAAAAAATAAATACACTGTGATTTTTACTTAGCAAACAGTTTGTAACATTAGAAGGTGATAGTATTTTTGTACGGTGGGTCTAGATCCAATGATCTCATAGTCAGATAACAAAAACAATAACTGCTTTGCCCTGAAATACCAATCCACATTAAAGTTTCCACTCTCTTTCTCTCTCTCTCTCTCTCTCTCTCTCTCTCTCTTTCTCTCTCTCACTCTCTCTCTCTCTCTCTGTCTCTCTCTCTCTCCTCCCTCCTGTTTCCTTTCGCTTTCCTCCCTTTCTTTTTAAGAAGTTTTTTCTTTGAAAATTCTTTCTTTTCAGTGTCAAGGGCTTGTTCTTTAATATCATCAAGAACTTGCCACTAGTCAACTCCACTTTGATTGCAAAATTCTCTATTTGAAATCAAGTAGCATTTATCAAAAGTAAAATAAGACTGTGTCTCATTATGAATTCTCTATAACTGAAAATAGGATGAATACTGTGTTTAATTAATTTGTTGATTCATGCCAACAACACATGCAATAAATTAAAAAGAATCTAAGTTTTAGATCCATGAGTTCAAATTCCTTGGGAGATCAGGAATTCTTGCTTTAGGCTGTTTCTTCTCACTAAAAGGTACATATCATCATCATCATCATCATCATCATCATCATCATCATCAGCAGCAGCAGCAGCACCATCACTAATTGTACATCATTTACAACCTCTGAATAAAAGTCAGTTACCTGTCCAGAAAATGTAACAAGCAGAAAAGCCCCAATGATTGCCAATGCACAACCTATAAGTAGACAGAATTCAGATAAAAAAAAATATAATCATACATAGTAATAGTCAAGTAAGAAGTTGCAATTTACATAAACATAACTCAGCATCATATTAGGAGAAGACAATGTGCCCAATGCCTCTCTGTAGAATGTGGTTTGAAGAAATATTTTTCTCATGTCATGCCTAGCTGAATCTTTTTTCAGAGAGATTATAACCATGATAAATTGAAATAGTTATGATCATTGAGTCTACGTGATTGATGATATCAACTTACCAAATAAGTTTTCCCCTCTTACTTTCTCTTTCAAGACCAACGCAGCAATGAAGAGATTGGCTGGGGAAAAAATAATTCAAAATTTACTTTGCAAGAAACGAAAAAAATCTCTGTATGAGCTTAAAACAAAATACAGATGATATAAACAAGCTAATTTATCAGTAGTTTGGGAAGGCTTTTCAAACAGCATGACTTGTACAATATTTTTAATAATTTTTCCAAAAACAGCACAATGCACAGGTAGTGGAGTACAACATAAAAAAACTGAATAAACAGTTTGCATCTCTATTATTTTCATTAACATATTAAAACTTCGTTTCATAGAGATTCAGCACTTGATTGAAGTGAAATTAAGTAGATGACATGTTAAATAGTCTCTTCAAAACTATTCAATTTAATTTTAAAAATATTTATTGTCAGATTCAAATAACTTATATGCACCTTTTTAAAAAAATAAACTTAAATCATACAAGCTCTGGAGAGGTTTTGACAAAAAAAAGGGAAACAATTAAATACTTGAGACATTAATTAAGCACATGTGACTAGAAAAGAGCACTGAATGAAAATTCAGGGACATAAGTCAGGAACCAGACAAGAATTATATTCTGCAAAGAACTTGTGCATTTGGGCCATATTGACTATTTGATCAGTAACTGAACATGTTAACCACTTGATCAGTAACTGAACAAGTTAACCACTTGATCAGTAACTGAACATGTTAACCACTTGATCAGTAACAGAACATATTAACTATTTGATCAGTAACTAAACATGTTATCCACTTGATCAGTAACAGAACATATTAACTATTTGATCAGTAACTGAACATGTTAACTACTTGATCAGTAACAGAACATATTAACTATTTGATCAGTAACTGAACATATTAACTATTTGATCAGTAACTGAACATATTAACTATTTGATCAGTAACTGAACATATTAAGTACTTGATCAGTAACTGAACATATTAACTATTTGATCAGTAACTGAACATATTAATTACTTGATCAGTAAGGGAAAAGGAATTCAAGAGGAGATGATTCTTTTTCATGCAGCACATTTTGTTGTGGGTGATTATAGAACAGCCAATTGTGCATTAAAACACCTAAATAGAAAGGTCAACAATGGAGCAGTAACTCCACAAAAGAGCCAAGTCTGTCAAAATTAAAAATGACCAGCATAAATATACATCATTTTAGGCTGAAGCCACTATCTATAACTGCATCAACACAGGGTCCTCAGCAGTGCCTTTAAGACTCTTTCTCAAAAGCAAAGATCCTTAAAACCTTCCCCTGTCCCCCTCCAATATTTGACTTTGGATAGCTTCCAAAATGATACTCTCAATTATTTCATTAATGTTAGGGACTAAGGAGAAGTTTCAAACGCACAAAAAGGTTTAAATGACCGAAGCTCATGAAATTGAAATAAGGAAAAAATAAACCAAGTGGACACACAAAAGTGGCTTATTTTAAATTATATGATTATGTAAATCAAATGATTCAAACAAGGCATGGAGACATACATACCAATTACAGTGGTGGTACCCAAAGGTGCCACAAGTGATGCTGGAGCAAATCCATATGCTGTGAAGTTACAAGCTTCTCCACAAATCATTAAAAACAAACCAAACCACCAGAGAGGTTCTCTAATGTAGTGCTTTTCAACTTGTCTGCTTGAGTTGCGAACATGCACATACTTCTGAAATTTTCAATTACATTTTCATATAATTTTTAAAAGCCTTATATTTAGAATATAATCAATAATACAGTGAGAGCCTCTGACAGATATAACTGAAAACCAAGATTCTATTTTAATGTAAAACTACCTGGAAACCATTTATGAGTTATAAGTATCACTTGAAAAGAAATAATCTTCAGAAAAAAAATCATTCTATTGAGTTAATCATAAAAATAACAAATTTATTCAGCACATAATAAAAAAGAATTTTCTTCCAACATTAAAAGGAGTAGACTTTTATTAAATAATAGGTTTGGTTAATTTTGACCTCATCTATTATGTTAGAAACAATTCCAAATACGATATCCCAGCTGTGGTTATACTCCTCTCTCCAAAAATTAAAAAAATATGTGACCAAAAATCCTTACCCATATTTTCGCAGAAAACTTTACTTACTAACATTTTGGAACAGAATACAAAAATAAAGAAAATAGAGAGAGAGAGAGAGAGAGAGAGAGAGAGAGAGAGAGAGAGAGAGAGAGAGAGAGAGAGAGAGAGAG
>JBCIKM010502097.1:0-10067 GCA_039654465.1 Melibe viridis | reverse complement strand
GAAAGACGATAGCTTCAGTGTAAAAGAAAAGAACAGAAGTAGAAGAGCCCACCAGGGACTCCCACCAACCACCCGCACTTTATGCAAGGTTGACTTTATCAATTTGCAAGAACGTAAAGCCTTGAATGAAAAATAATATATTATGTAGTAGGAACACAGTGCATTATGGTCTTTATTTCTCTTTTGTTTTGTTTTTGCTTTTAAGTTATTTGTGTGAGAGTGTGTCTAGTGTTACTTGTAATTTTCATTGGACACAGAGGGGGTGTGAGGAGTCACCGTGGTAGTAACCTACTACTATGCGGCTAATGTAGGCTAATATAGTACATGTGTGATGCCCAGATATACAGGGTTGATAGGTCGGGTTGGCACTTTGCGAGAACATGACCTGAGCATGAGAGACAATATCCAATATCCCGTGGCCGGAGAAGCTTAACAAAAATGCCAAAATGGTCATAGGCCTTGTGTAGTTGATGGGGAGGTGGAATTTGCTGACATCACACACCCCTGTTCCAATGATTCCCCCCTCCCACTATCCGGCTTATTCCCATCTTTGTGACACGTCTCAAATGACAAAGTGGTGTTTGAATAGTCTCGCTTCATTGTGAATTACATAGTGTAGTTGAAAATGAAGAGAGGCAAGCAAAACATTCTCACTTTTAATTCTATTACCCTTTTGCAAGAATTTTACCCACCATTCTGTCCCATGGCGTTGACTTCAAGCGAGATTCACACCCAAGTTGTTAACTTCATCAGAAATTAAAATACTAAAACTAAGATAAAGAAGGAAAAATACACGACCGCTGCCATGTGTTGACTTCAAGCAAGAGTTGACTTGAAACGAGGTGACTTTAACCGGATCCCACTGTATAAACAAACACTTTGGGATATATTCAGAAAGGTGAAAAGTGGTATATAAGCAAAAACTATTATTACTATCACTTATTATCTACATTGTTCAAAAAAACCCTAAAAACATTATCAGATTGTGGAGACACACGATTTGACAGTTACAAATTGGAAATATAGCAACTTTTTTTGTTGAAAAAAAAAAAAAATACTGAAGGAAACGTTGTCATTGGGTGAAAGGATGTTGATGCACAAATAGCAACAAAAATTGTAGGCATAAATATATGAGGTCAAAGCAGAGAAATCTTTGACGACTTGTTTATGGTATTTAATGTTTGGTAAAAAAAAACCAACTAAAAACATGAAAATATTTTAATCCTTTCTAATTCTTCAGCTCAGTTAATTCTTTACAGGGAAACTTACAAGAAAAAACATCCAAAGTATCATAAGCCAATCAAATATACAATCAAAAATTCAAAGCTTGCTTCACAAACAAACTGATTTTTCCCTGCAAAAGCTGAAAATACACAAAATTGACTCTAACCACAACATCATTGTATGTAGGTACACTGTATCCCATTAGAATGATTGTCATATATATATATATATATATATAGTATTGTAAAGAGTAAAAAATTGTATGAATAATTGATTTCTGGTATACAGTGCACACCTTGGAGCATGAATTTTTAAGTACAAAATATTTGGCTTTGGTTCAGGATAAAGCTTTCTTTTGCTGAGAGAGCATTCACACAAATTAATAAAACAAACATGCTTCATTTTCTAAAACAACAGCAAGTTCATTCATTCTAAAATTTCCCAGCTTTCCTAAGACAGGGTGGGTAGAAGAACTTAAAAGAACTTAAAAGAGGAAAACAGTTTTATATGTTGTCAAATATAAAAAATATTACTCTACCTATACAATTTTCAAATCTGGGGGAAAAAAGATTATTATGTGACTCCTTCAACCATAAAAACCCCACTTTTCCTGAGAATATGAGGGACGTGTGTTATAAAAAAAAATATGTTCTCCTATAAATATAGCCTTATTTTTTAAATAACAATGCCTCTGATTTTTACTTTTCCACTATTCACTGAATAAATGAGAATAATAGGTACAAGCCAGAATAAAGTATTTTTGTGGTCTTACCAAGTGTGCATGTGCACTCCAGACCTCATACAAAACAACAGCAACACCCAGAGCATTTTATGCAACAAAAGTTTCATCTCTATTGAATTTAAATACTTCATGTTAAAAAATGGAGATGTTAACTGGGAATCAAACTTTCATGAACAGAAATAAGCATCTCACAAAAAATTTCCTCAATGTCATATATTGTGTAACTATAAATTGATAAAATAAAATGTTGTGACCAACTATTGAAAGATTGCAAAGCCACCACAAGTTAGTACAAAATCATTGCAGCAATGTGTAAGGCAGGGGCATCTAGAAGAGAACCCTTATATATGTTGATATGGGGTGACATTTTTTTATGAAAATATATTACTACATTATATCAGTGATATCTTCTTTTATCCTTAAAGAACATTCTGCATTAGAAAGAGAGTGATATGCATTCCAACTTAAGATCAAAATAATTGATTTAGAAACAAAGAAATCGGGTAAGTATGGGCTAGTGACATTCCAGTGAGGTCACTATATGTCTGCTCTCTTTTTTTGGCTACTTAATGATTGTCTTTATCTCTTATCAAATCAAATATCACAAAATAAATACCAGGCAAAATAAAAGAGAAAATCATAATATCCCGCCATCAAACAGACTGCCACCTTAATTCTTTCTTCCCCAGCACGATAAGACTATGGAATACAATCCCTGAATCAATCAGGCACAGTCCTAAAGTAGACAATTTCAAGCAGTGCCTTGACTACATCACGCTAAGATCAGGGTATTAGAGAAGCTCCAAGAGGCCAACCAAGACTAAACTTGCTCTTGGTGTGTCTAATTATGCCCGCATCGACAGTAATACTGAGTCCACTGAGTCAGTTCATATAATTGAAGAAGAAGAAGAAGAAGAAGAAGATGAAAAAGGAAAAGAAATGATTAGTTGAAGAAAAAACATGCCATATGTGCTGCACAAGGCATTGAAAAATCATTTATTAGACTATCCCACATTTTTTTTTAAAGGACAGGGCAACAAGAAAAAGTCTATCAGGCTTCATCACATACATTTTTCTTAAATATGAGGTATAAAAGTCGCAATCCATCTGGCATCTCACAAAAGCACAGGAACATGATGATGATAATACTTGGAACACATCGAATGAGAATGGTAACCTAACAACCAAAGAATGGCAAGACAAGTAACTTAGAATTTGTCCATCATCTTGCTAACAGCAGAAACTGTTTCACCCTTGATGGGAGAGGCAGACCTTGAATTTTCCTCACAAAATGTTTGCCATGATTCAAAGAAGTAATAGAGGATCTGAGTACAAGCTTGCACTGGTGTTGTAGAGAAGGAGGAGACTGCACTTGTTCCTCTAACACCTCCAAAATCTCCGCATCTACATCACTGTTACTTAGAGCCATTCTCACTGACCTAACCTCCCATAGATTGACTCCAGCCTGCAATACAAGCTTCACAATGTCTAAATTTCCATTCTTGGTGGCCCAGAATAACGGAGACTGTTCTGCTGAAGCCCATCGGCTTGGTGCACAGAGAGGACTCCCATGAATAATTAGAGTACGAATTATCATTGAACTCACACGATACATTAAGGCGGTGAGGAGAGGAGTGCATCCGTATTTATCTACCCTACTTACACTGGCACCGTTGGTGATGAGATAGTCGACCAAATCGGGCATCTGTTGTCGGGACGCCACCCAGAGAGCTGTATGACCTTGAGAATCTGTCATGTCAATGTCAGCTCCTTTGATGATGAGGGTGACAACGCCTTCCAAGAAATGAAGCCGGCATGCAGTGATTATAGGAGGCTCTACCCTTCCTAAACTATCTTTGCTGATCATGTTCAGATTCACATTGCCCATTTTTTCATGATGCCGCAAGAATAAGTGGAAAATCTCAAATCTCCTGCGGTAGAGTGTGAGGGACAAAGGAGTGACATCTTTAATGTGAAAATTAAAATCCAAATCTGGATACGAAAGGAGAACATTTCGCACTCTTGTTAGAGAGCCGACTTCAATTGCAGCGAAAAGTTCATAGCACAAGAAAGACTGTACATAACGATTTGACGTCTCAAACGTAGTTGACTGAGGGATTTGCCTACACTCAATAGTCCTAGTTGGACTGCCTTTGTTGGTGATGTCAACATGTCCCATGTCCACTGGGTAGGAAGGGGCTAGAATAAGAGTAGGGACGGAATGTTTGTCCACAGCAAGCATCCCATGATCCATTGCTGTTTCAATTGGTATTGCTACTTCTTAGAAAACATTCTGGAACACCTGCAAATAGAAATACAACAGTTCAATGAAAAAATAAATGATAGCATATCCAATAATTTCAAGGAAAAGTCACTACAAAATCACTTCGTTTCATCCACATCCCTGACTTACATTTACATCATGCTGAATCAGACCCAATGTCCCAGTAGGCAACCCCAATGTCCTGCTGCTCCAGACATTGTAAAATCTATAATAGCTCCCTTATGAACCTCCCCCAGCCCCTGGACTAGGGCTTGAAGTGCTTTCAAACAAATATGTAGGATGATGTCTGATTTGTCTAATTTTTTTTTTTCTAACCAATAATTTACACTTTTTTCCATATAGAAAGTATTCGGGCGTTTGGCACATAAATATACCATTAACATTTATTTTATAGAAAAACCGGTACTTTGGCTATTTTTGCTATTGTTTTGAGTTTGTAACAAAAATGATAGGAAGAAAAAAACAGTATAATTTTGAGCTCCGTTCTTCCACCTTGCCACAGATATCAGAGAGTATTTTGTTGTTGAAGTGAAGCACTAGTGACCTTAAAATTGAAAACTGACACCAAGTTGGCAGCGCCGCAGGGAGCAGTCAGTAAATTCCTATCATATGTACCCAATCACAGAAACTTGCAAACCGGTCCTTGACTCATGCATTTCCTGCTGAGTAAAACTCCCTCCCTCTAAGTCTGAGTAACCATGAGTCAGAATCTCAAAGCAGTTTAAAAAACTACCTAAAAGATAAATGCCTCTTGTCAAACTGAGCCTGCTTTTCTGTACCACCCATGGCGTCATCCATTGTATTGTGCATTTTCATTCGACACATCTTTTAATATACACTGCCATGTCCCGGATACTTGCATTTAGTATGAATGTATTAGTCAGTCCTTGAGTTTGTATGTGTGCAAGTGAGTGTGTGTGAGCGAGTAACTAAATACTGTGTGCATAGTGTATGTTTATTCATTTACTCTTATTGATTATTTACACATTTCCATCTATCTATTATCTATTGATTTCCATGTTCATTTACCAATTTGCTTTTTCTTTCATGTCTTAGACATTGTGTGAATATTTCTGTTTCTGTTAGTATGTGTGTCAGACATGCACAGGTCTGGGATGGCAACTGTGTCCTGTTCATTGTCTTTGTAGGGAGACCAGCGAAACCAAATAATGACCTTATGATGGATAGATGGACGACTGGAGGGATGATAGATGCACGAATGGATCGATAGCGATGGAAAATGGGTAGGCAGAGGAATGAAGAGACAGAGGGAGGAGGAGGAGGAGGAGGAGGTTGAGGGGGAGGGGAGAGAAAGAGAGGGAGAGAGAGGTAGAGGGGGGAGACAGAGAGAGAGAGAGAGAGAGAGACAGAGAGAGACAGACAGACAGACAGACAGACAGACAGAGAGAGAGAGAGAGAGAGAGAGAGAGAGACAGAGGGAGACAGAGAGACAGAGAGAGAGTTGGACAAAGTTGAAAGAAAAAAATGACTTAATAAACCATTCCTCCTCTCCACCCACCTGTGCAATAATGATCCATTTTTGCACTATCTTGGCACGCAGGCTTGTTTTGATCTCCTGTGTGCGCAGGATGGTAGCGATGACACGCAGGGAGATGCGGTTGAACTGCTGGATGGTGGCCTGGATGCTGGGGGCTTCTGGTGCACCCTGCTTGTCCCGCCGCGACCACACTGCACCCAGGCAGTGGTGCGGCACCACTTTACGGAACAGATCCTGCACAACACAGACGATACAGAGAGTCAAGACTTTATCGTTAAAAATCAAATCAAAATTTATTGTCCGTAAAATCATAACACATATCTCCATTCACCCCGGTTCATTTTGACACCAATTACAAACAGATGAATCGACCAGTAAAACTACTTATTTAGGTAGTTATGGTAGTAAAGCACCTTGAGCATTACATTGTTATGGTAGGGCGTTGTAGAAATATTGTGCATTATTATTATTGTTATTATTATTATAATTATTATTATTATTATAATTATTATTATTATTATAATTATTATTATTATTATCATTATTATTATTATTATCATTATTATTATTATTATTATTATTTAGGACTATGAGATTTATATTTTTGTTTTTGTTTGTTTACTGATAGTTTTAGGGCCCCACAACATACTAAGGTCAAAGAGGAGCCCAGGTGAAAGTAAGATGATAGAACTTATTAAAAGAGGGAATGGTCACACCACACATAGGAGAGAGATGATTTACAATGACAAAAAATATCTCTCCCTACAAAAATAAGCAATGGCCATCACTTGTGACAGCATAATGGTTCAGGAAGACCCAAGATCTTTAAACCCCCTTTGTGTACCAAAGAACTCAGTACGTTTAACTTGTGACCCTACAGTTATGTACCAAAAGGCATGAAATAAGGGGTGACTACTGAGTTTTGCAAACAAGAAAACAAAAACAGGACATCCCAGAAAAGGGGAAAAATTAAGACAATAGCTTCAGTGTAAAAGATAAGAAACAAAAGTAGAAGTGCCCAGCAGGGTCATCCACTAACCACCTGCTTTTGTTTTTAAAATACCAATATAATCTCTTTAAAAAATATACTGATATCCTAAAGAGATGATTTAGAATGGCAAAAAGTATTATCTCTCCTCATAAAAATAAAAAAAATTAACAATAAGCATGCATCAAAACCAGAGTATTGTTTTCCAAGTTTGAGAGTCCACTAAACTTAACATGTAAAGCCCTATTGCACAGATGAACTTACCTCACTGGCAAGAAGTTTTAAAGCAGAGTATCACATCTTGTTGTTATTATGTTTGTTTGTTTATTCTATCCAGTTTTAAGTTTCAAAGCACCACATGGATATGACAATTCATTAAAAAATTTTCCATCTCATTTTTGACTCAAATTGCAAAAAAATTGTACAAGTTATCCTTTTTAAGTACTCCCTGATAAAGAATTGACATTGCTTTATTTTTATTGGGGAGTAATAAAGGGACACCCTGTATACTATTGTGTGTTCTCAGAAATTTTGAACCACTGACAAGTATTTTGTTTAAAGAATGAATGTGAGTGCTCTATAAATGTCTGTTCTATTCATTCATTCTTTAACTCAGTCATTCATTACTTTTCTACATGCTCACTAGGGCCAGCCTTCCAGTTAGGGTGTTAAGGGACAAAAAAAAAAAGAGTAAAAATTAAGCAGATAGCAACAAGCCATCTAAGATAGACTAAAGATGGCAGGTACCACTAACTTCACTGAAATGTATCAAGCCGAAAGGAGGCTATGACCATTGACAAATCGCGGGCTGAGAGGCAAATTATTGTAAGTGCAAAATTCACAATTTGACAAAATCATGTTCCAAGAGTTAAACTCTAAAGGGAATTCAGTGTGTTACAATAATTCTCCACCAAGCAAATCAGAGAAAT
Source organism: Melibe viridis (assembly GCA_039654465.1). Classification (NCBI taxonomy): domain Eukaryota; kingdom Metazoa; phylum Mollusca; class Gastropoda; order Nudibranchia; family Dendronotidae; genus Melibe; species Melibe viridis. The sequence continues at coordinate 2,402 of JBCIKM010502097.1, read as the reverse complement.
GGTAAGTCATTCGATGACAATTACAGTGATTTTATTTCATTGATTGTTCAATGACTGTTCAAAATAGGTGATTAACTCGTTCTTCAGGGTTTCGCCGTTACAATAATTTGCCTCTCAACCCACAAAATAGAAAGACGAATTCAAGGCCTGGCTCGATACAACTGATCTGAAACTGTATTTCAAAACCAAACACTACTACTGCTACTGATATGCAAAGCGGGGTTTTTTTTAGCCAGAAACAAACCAGCCCAAGAGGTAGGTAGTAGAGAGTCGAGAGTGGTGGTATGCTTACGGCATCTTTGCAGGTGAGCTGCTCTGCAATCTTGCGGCAAGAGATCTCCAGCAGGGCCAGGGATTTACTGCTGTCCGTGTCCACGGGGTGACCACTGCCGTCCTGCAGGCAGAAGTTGAACTCATTCCGTTTGGCTGCAGATGGAAAGTAGACAACAATATAAATGAAATTTCAATAATAATAATAATAATAATAAAAATAATAATAATAATAATAATAATAATAATAATAATGATGATATATGACAGTATTTATAACAATTGAAAATTATATCAATGAGATAATAAAACTTAATGATAACTAATAATAATAAGAAGAAGAAGAATATAAACATAAATAACTGTAATAAAATATTGATAACAAAAATAAAGACAAAGATGACAACAAAAACGATAAAGAAAAAAAACACTCAGAGCACTTGCATACTGGTATATCAATCTCAAGCCCTTTTAAGCCTTGGCATAAGCCCTCTACAAATTGACTTATTACAGTTTTTACATCGCATTCATCCATACCGTCTCCACTTTGTTATTAACACCATAGAAAGTGCAGACAACAATGAGAATACAATATACGCTATATTACCAGGTTTTATGAACCACACCAGGGCACTAGTGGTTTCAGAATATATCCCCGAGCAGAACCAACAAAATTTTTCTTCAAATTCAACTTTCTTTTCTACTAAAAATTTGAGAACGTTAATTTTCAAAGCCATCTGATGGTCAAATAACTCACTCAGTAAGGCACTGGACTCCCAACCTGAAGGGCACGGGTTCGATTCCAGTCAGCGCTGTCCTACCATCAACACTACGATGTTGTTCTGCAACTGACACCTGAAGACGAATTACCTCTAAAGGATGAATAAGTAAGTTCTTTTCAAGCATCCTTACTTGTACAGCTTCCTGACTTCCTGCCACAAAACGACAGTGAAGGAAGAGGTGTGCACCCCCTAAAATACACATACCGTCAAGCTCAGCGTCTTCCTGTTTGAAGACCTGAAGCTTCTCCTGCACCTTGCGACCCAATCCACTGCCGGGGGCGTGGTCCTGAGCAAACCTCTCCAGTCTATGGAGGCAAGTGTAGTTTGGGCTGTCACGGAAATCCTCGATGTAAGACTCCAGCCACATGAGAAGAACCGAGTTGAGGGCGCTGAAAACATTTTATAGGAAGGTTTAAGGTAAGAGGTAGGACAGAGGAGAAAAAACCCAACAGCTGACAACAATAACAACAAAAATAACTACGAAACCTGTAAATGCTAGGAAGCATTATTTTCAAGTGATCAAAATAAAATGAGACTATCATGAGTGACAGAGGCAGTATAAGATTTGCAGTGTCTGAGAGCACCATTCAAGTACAACAACAAACACATTGAATTTTGTAAAAAAAAAAATTACCATATTTGAAGCTCTCGGAGCTCAGTTTTATCCTGTTTTGTTTGTTCCAAGATGGTCTTATACCTATAAAAAAAAAAAGAAAAAGAAAAGAAAACGCCTGAAAATCATTCATTTCATTAAACAGTGAAAAACCAGTAGACAAAGAAATAAGGTGGAGTAAGACAGACTCAGAGATAGCAAGAGAAAGAAGATGGGGGGGGGGGGGGGGTTGGGGCAACTCGTGTGACAGCCCTAATTGCAGACTACAGCCCCGCAGTATAATGGACACCCAAGTTGTAACGGTGGTGGTCATGTGTGTTTGGAGAGATGATATTTATGTCTAAGTGTAAATTATCTCTCTGCTGTTTGCGGTTTGATCTGTTCCTTCTTTTCGCTAATTCTATCATCATACTTTCCTCCGGGCTCCTCTATGACCCTCGTGTGTCGTGGGGCCCTAAAACCTCCAATAAACAAACAAACCTCGACACGACACGGCGCCCACACACCTGCTTTCACAATCTGTCACGGACACAATGGCCCCAGTAGGAATTGAACCCACACCGTCCAGCCCAGCTTGGACGTCTGACACCATATCAGCTAATGAGATCTTTATTTTACAATGCCATCACCGGTGTATTGCTTAATGCGGCCACGCAGATTTGTGTGTGTGTGTGTGTGTGTGTGTGTGTGTGTGTGTGTGTATGTGTGTGTGTGTGTGTGTGTCTGTGTGTGTGTGT
>JBCIKM010501987.1:0-10067 GCA_039654465.1 Melibe viridis | reverse complement strand
TAAACAATGTTAGTGTGATTTTTTTGTTTTCATGATTTTTAACGGGTTTTTTAACATTTTTCTGTGAAAATGACATCCTGTTAACTGACTTGTGTTAAATGGAGGTTTTTTGTTTTTTAGTAATGTTATATAGGGGGGACCTGGTAAAAAAATCGTGTTAGCTTCGACTTCCTGTCTTCCTGTTATCCGTTATCGTGTTATCTGGAGTCTACTGTATAGAATACATTGATCCTGCCTTCCTGAGCTAAAATAATGCGTAGCATTGTCTTGTCTCTACATATCTTATTAAAGAGCATTTGCTTGATTCTAAACTAGTCAAATGTTTGTTTCAAGCACTTTAAATTTTAGCTGTCTTTCTTTGGCATTAAATATCTGTTTCATAAATTCATAATGTTAAGTTCGATACCTTGTTCAAGGATTTGGCTTCTAAACAATTATCCCCAACATTAATATATACACCAAAATCTTCATGCAAGCATTTTCTCTTCTCCCAACCACTGCATTAATCCAAGTAAGTTTTCTTCTTTGACATGCATGCTGCTACATACTTTCATTGCCTCTACTCTAGCTAGTACGGTCTGGGATAGATTGTTAAGTGAGAAAGACTAAGGCTTAGTTTGATTAACAGATTCAAAAAATTATCAGACCACTGAAAATTTTCAGACATGAGAGCTGGTAAGAACAATATTGTTAAAAACAACTGGCCGAACAATACTTTGGCATTGCTGATTGAATTTTGTGAGCTATTTTTTTTTTACTGTCAAAAACTGTATCTACACCAAATAAAATGTATACTTGTAAAATTTACAATGAATCAATTGAATAAAATTTTATAAAATAAAATTATCTAAATACAAATTTCACCATAATTGTTTCTGAAAACGCATCCACCAACTTGATTTTCAATAATCACATTTGACCAGATCCCTCACCAAAACCCATACACACTTTCCACGTTTACAAAACTGAATACTGGTAACTCTCAAATCTTTTTGCAAGCACGAATGGAATATACAGAATACAAATTTGAAATTCAGACCATGGTAAACTGCATAAAATAACAGTACCAATCATTCCTTTGTTTGTTTATTGGTGGTTTTACGGCCCTACAACACGCGGAAGTCATAGGAGCCCAGAGGAAAGAAAGATGATAGAATTAGTCAAAAGTAAAAGACAGAACAGGTCAAACCCCAAACAGCAGAGAGACAATTTACACTACATGAGAGATGATTTACACTAAAGAATAAATATAAACTCTCAACACATATTGAAACTGGCACCACAGAGAGATGATTTACAATGACAAAAAATCTCTCCTCATGAAAATTAGCTAAGGCCATCACCCATAACAGTAACAGCATTACGGTCCAGGAAGACCAAGGATCTTTTAACACCCTTTGTGTACTAAAGTACTCAGTATGCCTATCTTGTTTGTTGTTGATGGTTTAAGGGCACAACAACACATGAAGGTCATAGAGGTGACCAAGAGGAAAGTAAGAAGATAGATTAGTTAAAAGAGCAGATAAATCTTCACCCTACCAGATACATTTTCACAGAGATGATCTACAGGGGAAAAAACATCATCATCCACAAAAGCAGAGGCACAACAGGTAGGGCCAAGACTAACAGAACACAAAATAGCAGTGTATGTGTGTTTGTGAAAGAGCACTCGAGGAAGTGTGAGAAAAAGCAAGATGGTAGCTCTAGCTAAAAGACAAGAGACAGCAGTAGACCCACCAAGGACACTGGTGGGGTAAATGTCTTCATAGGTTGGTTCATGAACAAAACACTGGTGGTAGTTTTGTTCTTGCTGAGACACCAATCAATAAAGTTGTATGTTGCCCCTTTGACTTTACAACCCAGCTATGAGATACCTGGATGTAAAGGGTCTGGGGCAAACGCCTAACTTGTGACCCTGGTGTTATGAACCAAAAAGGCATGAAATAGGGAATGACTACTGAGTTGCAAATAAGACAAAAAAAAAACCCCTAAAAAACAACATCACAGAAAAGAGGGAAAAGGAAGACAATAGCTTCTGGGGTAAAATAAGAAACAGAAGAAGTGCTCACGAGGGACACTTGCCAACCACCCGCCCATTCATTCCTCTGACTCTTGACAGGGCCAATTGCAAGAATCCAACAGAGCTAATTCATCCAGGATTATGCCCAAGAAACTTTAAATCAACTTCAGACAAATTGTTCTCCCAACCTAAAACATCACATCTTTCTTAAAAGACACTCGTCCTCAAAATGAACACCCCACCCAGCATAAATGACAAATCACATAAAAAAATTTCCACTTCCACACTTTTTAAAATATAAAATCCTAAGTCAATGATCTTTTCTTTGGGCGATTTCAATTAAAAGTTTTGATTTCAGCTGCGGTATCCCTGCTATTTTCATAAATTTTGAACTGGAGTACTTTGTCTTCACAGCCTGTGAGGAAAAAAGAGAAATTTAATAACATGTATGATGGAGCACAATAACTTTATATTATGCCCACCAGCTCAATAATTCTAACAGAACACCTGCTTTTTTTCTTTAGAAAGAAAAACACTGTGCCCTACATCAAGGAAATAGATGATTGTAAGCTATTTATCAAAATTACAAACCCAAAATTAAACAAAAATCTTACAAAGTATAATGTGATCATAGGTCTCTACAGTCCTCACAAAGGCTTGACTCGAAGTTTCCAGTTTCTATTTAGCCTGCAGTATTTTCACTCCTCACTTTTATTATTATGGTTATTATGGTAAACTATTTCCTTTAGCAAACAGTTTTCCCCATTCTTCAAGTCAAAGATCTTATTTCTTTAAAGAGGAATACTATAATGTGAAAACTAATACCCTTTGTGGCAGCATTTTCAATAATTTGCACATGGTGTATTTAAAAAAAAAAAAAGTAATTTAGCAATCTCCTCTAAAAAGTCAAATTTCTAATCCTGGCACTTGAAGGAAAGATTTGAAAGATGAAAACATACGCTTACCACCTGCTTGCTATTTTCCGCTCTTATGACAAGTTGAGCTAGCCGCCTAGAGGTTGATATCAAATCAACCTCTGCATATGAGCTATAAAAACTCAGAGTTTCAGTCTGAAAAATGGTGAAGTCAAATTCAATGAGAAAACATGTGATGCTATAAAGACTACCCAAAAACAGTTTTGATGATGATACAAGAACTCAATCAAATCAAGAAAAACGTAGCAATTATTTAAACAAAAATTTTAAAATTGCATACAAAAAAATGAAGAAATTACCCTAGTAAAACCTCAGTATTAATAGTAAATGATAGAACTCGAGCCTTGCAAAAGACAAAAATCCGGAATATAGTCATCCTTGAAACAAAAGAAGCTAGGCTAGTATAGATATCAATCCCTCTGCAATGATGTTAGTTTCACTAAACAATGGCACAAAATCCTTAGAAACAATTTTTCAGTTAAAAGAGCAAAAGACTGAAGGAAGAATTATAGGGAAATATTTGCTTGTATGGATAAACTGACACCAACCGGGCAGGTCCCACAAAAGATCAATACCAAAAATCAGGAAAAAACTCCTGAAAATTCAGGATCTAGTGAAAAAAATCAGGATAAACCAATAAATCTAAAATGTAACTCCACCTAAAGGAGGTAGTTGTACAAAAAATTCAAATTAAACCCATCTCAATAAAACCTACATAAAAAAAGTTATGAATAATGTTAAAGTTGTTTTCATGAATGAATCCAGACTAGATGAAACACGAAGCTACACGGCAACAAAAAAAAAAAATTCTGACATTTGCCACATTTGGTGAGCTCTACCGGCCATTGGTGGAGTAAACACAAATGCTGGCTGAATCTCCAATTATTTACAACTTTTTAAAAAAGAAAAATGAAAAGGCAATCCATGTGAATAAAAAACTGCGGCGATAATGACAATTAAAAACTGTAGGTACGCTGACGTAAGGCCTGGGTTTTGCACATGACAAAACCCACTACACATGTATTGAGCACTGGCTGAAATAATCACACATGGTATCGGACCATGAGAAGTAAAATCCATGTAAACGCAATAACTGAGTAGCCACATAAAACCCCTACTCGATACAACCGGACGAGATACTTGCGACGAAACAATCGGGAGCAGTGTAAACAAAAAAAAAAAAATAAATCAGGATATCCCGATTAAATCAGGGCAGCAGGTCTGCTATTCTGGCTATGACATTCTGTTATGAGGCCCAATGTTGAGGCAAACAAAACTGAAGTGAAGAGAAGGGTGAGGGACGGAGAAAAGAAAATAGAAAATCAATAATAAGACATGATTATGTACATATGTGTAATAAACAGAACAATCTTTCTCCAAGTCTGTGTTAAAGAAAAAAACCTGCATTTAAAAAAAAAAGAGAAAAAAAAACAAACCAGATACTTTTGATGTTACGGTGGTGTCTGTAGCCAGATTTTGACCCCAGCGGTAAGAACACCTTTTAATCTTAAACGAATGATATCTCTATCTCTCCTTCCCCCAAATCCCCCACCCCACCTTTCTTTCTCTCGCCATATGTCCAATGATGAGGTGCAATGCATACTGTTATTTCACTCAACCTCTCTTGCTAGGGGTCAGCTCCGAAGTATCTAAGTGACCTGCTAAAAATAAAATCCCCGATTAAAAATTTGTCGTCATCTTCGGATGTACAGTGGAATTTAGATAAAGTCAACTCTTGCTTGAAGTCAACACATGGCAGCGGTCCTGTTTTTCCCCTTCATTTTGTATTTTAGTTTCTGATGAAGTCAACAACCTTGGCATGAAACTCGCTTTAAGTCAACACTCTGGGACAGAATGGGGTGGTAAAGTCCTTGCAGAAGGGGAGTGAAATTTTCAACCACGCAACGTAATGTACAATAAAGGCGAGGCTAAAGGTCACTTGACATGTGCCACAATGTTGAGACTAAACCGGGTGGGATGGGGGGGGGGGGGGGGAGACGGGGGGTTAGAGGGTGGAACAGAGCTACATGATGCAAGCACCTTCTGCCTCTCCAACAACACAATGCGCTGGATATTGCCTATCGAGTCACGTACACGCCAAGTGCCTAACCGACCCAACAACCTTGTGTCTACCTCAGCACCACACATGTACTAAGAGGACAATCTGCCTCTAGGCTTGAGGATTAACAAAGGCAAGACAGATGTAAGAGGAAAGGCAACTTACATTATGGACATTTTACAGTCAGACAAAAATCATGGTGCATATTTTCCCCATCAAAAGCCTCTGGAATTTTCACTTTAAGTAAACAAATATGAGTAGTCTTATCCCTATATAACTTCGAACGTTTCGGTATCTTATTGGGAAGTTCAGGGCTGTTTCTGTAAAATACCCTCCCATGAAAAGCTCAAAATGCTACTAGTTATTTAAGAGGGAAATTGTATCCTCTAGTAACCAGTCTAAGCTAAAAACCAAAGGGAGAACCATATCCTTCACTGATAAAAACAGAGCAAAAAATAATTACAGAAAAAAAGAGTGCATGACTTTGCAACAAACCAGAAGTCTCAAGGTAAACCTGGTAAGGTCAATTAAAGGTTAACTAGACAAGAGATTTGGAAACAGGCAAACACTTCTAGTTATTGCACCGATGTTATTTACCCATTTGGAACTGTCTAAGAGTTTCATTGACAGGTACAAGGCACTGGCAGCCACAAGAGAAGGCCTTACATGAGACATGTCATACTCCACCATGGCAAGCTCCATCAAGTATTTGGCTAAAGTGTGTTTTGTGGCATCAACCTAAGACAAAATAAATTTTAAAAGAAACTCAAAGAGTTAAAAAAAAACAAAAAACATCAGCCAAAGAAATAGCCCTAAAATATCATCACAATCCCTCTAAACATGTACTGGCATAAACCCCACAAGACTAATCCAGACCTTCTGTTCCAGTAAAAAAAAAAAAAAAAGGCTATGATACTCAAGACAAAACTCAAACCTCTTTGATTTTATGCAAAATCTGATAGATTGAAGCCAAAATTTTAAATTCAATGACCTAGATTATGGTCCTAGTTGTAAAGACATTGAAATTGATGTCTGAAAAGGATGACTACGATCGCAAAGTTCTGTAGTTTAGATTGTGATATCGGGTGGTGTGCAGTTGTTTCCAGATGTAAACAAGCCCTCAACCCGAGCCCTCCCCCCTACACCTGCTGTGGTGTGTACACGTCTCCCACAGTCAACAGTTGGCCTGGAAACAGTCCTGTTAATACATCTCTTGTTTCAGTAGCATTTAAAAGCATAATTTCCTGCTGGTATGAAATAGACATTACATATCAAACCTTTGATAAAGACCAGAAGATATCTTATTCAATGATAATTTTTTGTTTAAACTACAGGTTGTACAAAAAGACAGTTTTATAGCTATGGTAAATTTTCATTGAATCAATAGAAGAAATAAGATGCTGTTATTGTTATCTACTTAGTTCACGTCAATTTTTTTTCTTGCAGCAGATTCCTGATACCCTTTTTATAATAATTTGATTTTGTTCTCTCTCAAAATGTTCCATCTTTACTTGATAGTTTTAAACAAGATTTAAGATGTACTACCTGCAGCTGTATTTTTTAAATAACTTTCAGATGCTTGAAACTAACAATTATTTTCATTCAAGTATGATGGCATACCTGGCCAGCTTTTGAATTTCTTCTGAGAAAATGCAAACAGAGAGGTCGTCCAAAACTGAAATTCAGGGTCCTCAAAATATCTTGCTCCATATCTCGAACATCTGCTTTGGTATAGGCATTGTCTGTTATATATACAAAGTCTGCAACCTCAGGGGCAAACATTTCCTCGTACTTGCTTGCCACCAACATCGCAGTCACACCCACTAGTTGTAACCTGTTTTTAGTACAAGGCTTCACCTAAAAATGGATGGGAAATAATTCATTGCCATTAAGACGCAGTGAGTTTAAATGCCTTACTATTAACAATATCTTCAGTAAGAATTGATCTAGTTGGATTTTGGATTCATATATTATTCAGGATTCACAATTGTAGTACCAAGCAAGGCAGTCTTCATGCAAGCAAACACTGAGCAAAGAGTGTTAGGATGTAAGCTCCATTGTAACGAAAGCCTAACAACGAGCCATGTTTTCAACACAAGTGATTTTGAGGGAAGGAAGAGGGAGACAAAATTGAAAAGATGAGAGGAAGAGACCATCAGGTGTTTGAAACAGAGTTGTCAATTAAATGTCCCAGAGAGGGAAAGTATGATTACAGATAAGTCAACAGAGAAACAGGGATGGAACCAAGCAATGAAAAAAAAATCCTGAACTTTTCCCAGCACCCTTAATACATACCTGAAAGATCCCCCCCCTCCCCCCCAAGGCACCAAAAAACTGCCCCACAACACTTCTTTGTGAAGTATATTAATTTGTGACCCATCATTTGATTTTATGTACATCCTATGCATGGCAGAGAATGGAAAGTCTTAATGAAGACTGGAACCAAGTGCTGAAGGCAATTTCTGACATGGATGAATAAAGTTTATTATTATAACTATAATTATTATGACAAATGAGGGGTTCAAAGTAAACAGCAGAGAGACGATTTACAGACAAAATTAAGTCTGAAAAACATTGGAACTTTGGAGCAATAACTTATAATTCAGATGAAAATATATCTCCCCAAAACAAAACAAAAAACAATAGCCACCCAAAACAGCACTGTAGTCATGATCCAGGAGACTAATTTTTTTTTCATAACCCAGCATTCATGCTCTGAAAGGAAAGACATTGCGGATCACCACTGAAATACAGACAAGACAACAAATACGAGAGGGCACACACACACAACCAAAAAAATAGGGGAAAAAGAGGGAATGCTTCAGTAAAAAGGAAAGGAACATTTGTAGAAAAGCCAAGCAGGACCCCCAATCAAGTATATCTCATGTTACAAGGAGAAGACAAACCTGTAAATAGCGATCAATGATGGCAACCGTGAGGTACAAAGTTTCTTGCAAAAGGTGAAACCGATTGTGAACTTGGCATAACCAGTCAATCAAAATGGCTCTCATTTTTCCAGTAAGCTCTGATCCTTCCAAGAAATTGGGCATAATGGTGTACTTTTTCTGAGCAAAACAATACCAAAAAGTAAACAATTTCAATTTGAATATGGAGCTTAAAAATTCTGAAACCTCATAAAACTAACAAAAATGTTGCTGAATGATTACAACAATCCCCTTTACGAATTTATTCTCATCTGCAGCCACAGTTCAGAAAACTAACACCCATCATACATGACCTCAACAACAAAGATGAGTCCTGAAGTAGAAAAATGAAGCTGTGGTGAGGCTTTTATCTCTAAATCAATATTATATAACGCTCATGATTTTCATAATTCAAATCTTATTTCTTAAATCTGCTTACATACAGTGAAATAAATTAGATAATTCAACAAACCTCTAAAGCCATCATGTACTGGTAAATGGACTTCACATAAATGCTGACAAGTTGTGGATTGTCTTTGTCCTCTGCGTCAATGTCTTCAATGTGTTCATTAAACAAGGCTTTAGAAAATGCATCTTCAACACCATCACTGCTGACATCCATTGGCACAACATTGTGAGCATTTAAGGCAAAGTCCCCTGTTTCGATTCTTAGATTATGATCAGGCACCCATTCCACTTTGACCCGTGCAGTATCCTATTGATAATTTGAGAGAAAAATGCCTCTATACTAATACAAACTCAAGGAAAGCTTAAGCTTCAAAAATCAAAAAAAATTCTGTTGAAAAATAAATTTAAGGAAAATGAGAATGTTAGAATTTTTTTTCAAGAGATAAAAGAGAACTAAAGAAATCATGATGAATAACATTGAAAAATAAGTTCAGATAACACTCTAGTAATAGAAACGAAGATTGGTAATGTGAAAGAACAGTAAATTCTTATTTCTTAAAATGTTGCTGAATAAGACAAGAACAGTATTAAGTATCAATGAGTCTTACCACATTGTTGTTTGGGGGGATGAGTTTGAAATTTGGAAGGATCTTTTTTAATGAAGCTAGAACGATTAGAAAACATTTGCATTTAAGTTATTTTACCCTCTTGTTTCGCTCAGTCACAAGAAAAGATTTAATTTTCTCCTATAGCTGAACTTACAATATCTTTTTTCACAACTGTATCCTGGCGGCTCGTCATTGGAAACTGCTTTGATAAAACAGTTGATTTGAGTACATTTGGATTTTGGATTGTCCCATCAGTTGGCTGAAGTATTTCCTTTTTCAGAGCACCACCTTTAGATGTATCAATGGTGATAGCAGACACTCGATTTCCAATATCTCCTAGAGTTGACCGTGAAATTGCCTGTTCTGCCATCATTCTATTCTTCGCATGTAAGTGATGATGACCCTGAGTTTCTGGGACATCCATGTCGCACTGATCAGAATAAATTCACAGGGCTTGAGGGAGAGAAAAAAAATTCTGATATTGCACATAAGGATTAACACTAAAAATTTTCTTCTGTTGTGAACAAAATAGAATAAATAAAGTTGACAATCTGCCCTGTGGTAAATTGGCTGATTGGTCTTTATCAATCAGCAGATCCAACCAAGGCAACAGCAACTATTGTTTGGCTTAGGATCAATTATTACCCCTTGTATTTCTCATTATGCCACCCAAGATTAGGCACGGTGAACCGATCCTTTGCCTGTCTTCATTTCTTGTGATCCAGAGTTCTTCCCGGCTCCTTGGAGCTGGGTCCTAACACTGCTGATGCGGTATGAAGGGATAAGGATAACAAAACAAGTTGATAATCATTTGTCACCATATAGTCAAAGAGATGGGTAGTGTTTTGGGTTTTTTTTTTAATCCCCTGGAATCCCTTGGAATCGCATTTTAAGAGACATCAAAAAACGTTTACTAAATCCTCAACATTAGTATCTGAGAGCAAAATAACACCATTTTACCAAACTGAAGATAGCCTTTATTCAAAAATGGAGCGTGGCATGTGTGTGTGTGTAAATATGTTTATTATTATTTAATCTACGAGGGGAGTTCAATATGTCCTTAGCATGACCTTGAAGCAGTTGTTCTAGAGTAAAGAAATTTTGTGGGTAGCT
>JBCIKM010501771.1:0-10068 GCA_039654465.1 Melibe viridis | reverse complement strand
TCTCTCTCTCTCTCTCTCTCTCTCTCTCTCGTTTTCTTTTTTGTTAGATCGAATTTTGCGGCTAAACGGCCGCGATACGCATATAACTTGGAACGTTGTAATCGTTCATCGGGAAAATTGTTATCGGTAATTTCAGAGAGTAATAATCGAGAATATAATCGATTCCGAAAGTTATGAATTTCGTTGGTAAATGCATGCATTTACGAAGGTGCGATATTCCCATCGTCTTTTACAGACGTAAAATAAAGGAGAGAAGGATACGCGATGTTATTAATGTCATTCGATACATCTCATTCTATTTGTAATCCATTTATTGAAAAAATATTTGATTTATTTAGTGAAAATATATGTAAAATCTGTTAAAATATGAGCGTCGTAAATTACGTTATGTTGAAAATTTTCAATCTATACAAAAGATGAAATGTAATAAAAATCACAATCATAAAATCGTATGACAGTCAAATATGGATTATTGCAGAAAATATAGCTGTACCATTTGTTTCCATTAATAGTGCCAGAATCTCTACAAATCTCCCTTCAGGATTATGAAAGTTAAAACTGAAAAAAACAGGATGCTTTGGTATCTACTCATATCCTGCATAGCGGATCACAAAATTCCCTTGCTTCCTAGCTAACCGCAACATCATTTTGTCATCCATAGGAAAAAGAACGATAAACGAAAGAGGCGATTTCGCTGTTTTTCCCTCGATAATATAACAATTTAATCTCACATGCCTTCGTACTTTTCCGCGATATCAAGCATAATAAAAATTTCTAAAAGAATCTGACTTGTCATATGACAATCATTTTTAAATAAAAATTGTTCTAATATACATTTTAGACGAGAATAACGAACATCTTGAATAATAAAAATTTTTATGCACGTCTAAAATAATCTATTAAAATAATATATTAATAAACTCACGCGATATTGATCAATGATAATATTGTGATAGTACTAGAAACAACAACATCTTTTTACATACATCAATTATTTATTTTTTTCGCGCATCTGATTTGTCTCCCCCCATTCTTTACTCCATTAAAATGTTTTGCAACTGAAAATATCAAAGAAAGGAATTTGATGCGATATAGAATAATAATCTTTCAGCGTTCATTTTCTATCAAATTTGCCTGTGCCATAGTAAATCGAATTTCATGGCTAAATGGCTCTTTTTGACGCCGAAATAATAACCCAGATTTAACCGTTATATGTCCATGGAGTGCAAAAATAGTTAATACGCTCTCGCGAAAAATCTGCGCGTCCTCGTACTATATTGATGGCCGGATTTTTTTTTTTTTTTTTTTTTTTTTGCATTGATCTGCATCTGAAGATGGTTTTGAAAAAAATACAAACATTGAATGGGTACAAAAATTTCCGCTTTGATATTTGCCCTATTTCCTCAGGCTGATTGTTGATCTGATGTTTACGTGTGCACTATTTTTGCTGCTGGCTCTTTATTAATTAATGCCATGCCTATTTATCGGTTATAGAACTTCATCATTCCATCTTCTTTATTTGATGAATGGCTACCTCTATTTTTTTTTCATAGAAGTAGATTTGGAATCTCTCTCTGTCTTTCTGTTTGTCTGTCTGTCTGTCTTTGTCTCTCACTCTCTCTCTATCTCTCTCTCCTTGTCTTGTTATTTGTTATGTGACAGGTTTCTACTACATGGCGTAATGCAGATTGTGTGGGTACACACATTATATTGAGATTGAAAACTGGTTTTGGAAAGAGGAAGGCATGGTACACCAAGAAACTTTCTGCGTGAACATTTTCCATACAAAATTTGCCCAGTGCCCTTTTGTACCTTATTTGTGGGCCGATTTTGCAGCTCCTGTCCGCTCGGACCCCATCTCCTTTAGCTTTGCCTCTGTTTTCTGCCTCCAGCTGATGTGAGGCCAGCCTCTCTTTCTCTTGCCCTCTCTCTGTATTCTGGGGCAGAGAACTGAATTTGGAATTCTCTCTTGTATTCACTTTCTGTCTATCTCTCTGCCTGTCTGTCTGTCTCTCTCCCTCTCTCTTCCCCCCCTCTTCTCTCTCTCTCTCTCCCTCACTCCCCCCTTCCTTCAAACATCTGGTTAATCTTGCATCTGAAGGAGATTGAGCCAGATGACAAAAACAGTTGAGTTGAGGATGACTACATTCATTTAATGCTGTGCCATCATTATGGACAAAGGTCTGATGTGTCATTTATTTTTCTTCACTTTAAACCCTTAGTTTGGGATGCTGCCTTTGGTTGTTTTTTTTTGTTTTTGTTTTTTTGGTACTTTTTCATCTATTTTTGTTTGTGATAATTGGGTTCATTTCTCCTCTTCACTTTTTTTGTTTTTTACCTTGCTTTACAATATTTTATTCACAATTCTGTTTTTGTTTTTTTGTTTGCACATGCTCTTCTTCTTGGTTTTCTTTTTTTTTCTTTTACAACTCTGCATCCCTTCTTTCTTGATTGAGTGATGTGGAATAATAATAATAAAAAAAAGTGTATCATCAGCTTTTCTATTTGTTTGTGAACACTTTGATCTTTAAGGAATGTTGGTGCTCAGAAGTTCAGAAAAAATATTTTCTCTTATTAATGAGAGCTTTGAAAAATTAATATCAAATACTATTTCTCTCATATCATCCACTGTTTGAATCTTGTTTTGGGGGCTTGTATCTTGTGAAAGAGTGTTTTCCATAGTTTTTATTTCATTCATCCTGTGAGCCGTGACAGCCTACAATGTTAAACTTGAATTGCCGTCCCATTCCATTTTGCTTCTTTTTGGTTTGAATGGTCAGCTTTAATAGTCTTGTTTGTTTAGTTTGTTTGTATATTGGTGGTTTCAGGGCACCACGGCGCACGAGGCTCATAGAGGCACCCAAGGGGAAAGGAAGATGATAGTTAGTTTTGGGAAGCAACGATCCAGGTAATATTTTTTATGTAGAGAAACACTACTGTGACTGGCTTTCCAGTTCAAGTGATCACTGACGGATCATGATCAATGAAGAAGGCAGACTCACTCAATAGCGGGCATATATTTATCTTTTTGTTGATTGTCATATCATTTGTGTCACTTAATGTGATCCTATATTTCCCTGCTGTCCCTACTTCAATGTCGCCCGTGAACATTTTTTCTAGGTATGTGACCAAATGTTAAAGGAAGTGAATAAAAAAATTGCTCTGATTTTTACAAAACTGATTGTACTTAATCCATAGAAAAATTGTACATTTTATGGATGTAAAAATTGCATTTTATATTTTAAAACTTTTTGAAATGGGTCACCAAAGAGGCTAAAATTATAATATTGCTGGAAGAATCAACTTAATTCTTTCTCTTCAGGAATGTCTTCATAAATAGCCATTCAATTGTGATGTGCCTTGTTTAGAAAAGACAGATGTCTATACATTAATCACACTACATGGAGAGAAGTGAGATGAACTTGTCTAGCTGGAATGCAGTGACAAAAATGCGTAAACAATCAAAATAAATTCATTTTTTTTCTCCGTTAACAGTTTGTGTCAGGTTTCTCTACCTGCTATCAAATATACAAGATTACCTTAGTTTAAATAATTTTTTTAGGGCGACATCGAATGTAGGACACCTCGTATGTCAGTTGCATTTCATCATGTTCGTGAATTAATTCAACCCTTGTCACTGGAAAAGTCAAAGTACTTGGAATGATATTTGATTTGAAACAAAAAAACTCTGACAATTGATCACTTAAAGATGTTCGTTGACTGAGAGTTAAAATCTATAAAATAGGATTATGACTGACAATTAATGTTCAATGGAATGAAACAGATTGTTGTATGTGCAAGTGTACAAAATGTATTATAATTATTAGGCATTCAAAGGATCCACATCTCATATGATCTGTAAGTAGATGAAATAAGATAAGAAAAGTTTGATCATTGCATAGACCACGATTGAAAAAAGCTGCCAACCTTACACCATAATAGCTTATTTGTACCTATGCTTTTTTGAGTCAATTCAATTCAAATTGAATTGGATTGAAATTGAATTGGGTGGATGACGATCATTTTAATCTTACGTTTGTCCTGGTGTTCATGGTCAATGTTTTGAGAGCAGTCAAGTTATGACCTCAGCAGACCCAAAAAGGAGTAGCTTCCTTTTATAGTATTTGTTGCCATTTTAGATTTAGGCTTGCATTTCTCAGTCTTAAAGTTTTTTTTATCATCAGCTGTACATCTTTCCTTTGGTTGGGTTTGCAGCTGTGCAAAATAATTCTTTTTGTTTAGATGAGGATTTTTTTGTTCTCTAAAAATCATAATATGAGAGATGAAACCCCATTTATATGAATAGTTCATAAAACCAACAATTTACACAAGTCCCCGTTTTTATTTTTAAGATATTACACATTTTACTGGTAATTCATTGTATACAGGTTAGTCGAAGCTTTCCGGTTGTCAGTCTCCTTCATAAACTATTACGACTTTAATCCTTATTCTTTGTTCATGGAGGGGAAACCATCTCAGCGTTTTTGTGTAGTAAGCACCTTTTGTGCATTTGATGAATTAATAATTTCCAAACACATATCTCAAGATGTTTCTTACTTTTGTACTTGACCAGTTTGATGATAATTATACCTTGAGTGGCTAACAACAAAGCAATTGTGGCATTTGCCAGTTGTACATTTTTGTGTGGTTTGATGAGTTGCCTCAGAAAAAAATATACTAGTGTGCTATTGGATAATTACTGGTTGGTAGTTTGCATGCTTAGCTTCTTACAATATTTTGTTTTTCCTGAAGGAATTATCCTAGTCAGGTTACTCCTTTGTTGGTTTTTTTTGGCACATTACACTGTGGCACACATCCCTCAAACTCTATGGGACTGGAGGTAAGGTTCATCTCTTTGATTTTTGTTCTCCATTTTGCTTTCATTTGTTTTTCATCAGTTAATGTTTATTTGTTGTATATTAGACAGTGTTATGGAAATTTTCCTTTTTTTTAAATTTTCTTTCAAAGGTAAAGTCATTTGGCATTCCTGAATTAAAAACAACTGTTTTGTTAATAAGTCAAGACCAGCTGTGGCCAATAATGAGATTTTTTTATGTTTTGACTTGGCTAGCCTGCTTGTCGTAGGGCATTGGCCAAATTGGTGTATTTTTCCTGTTTGAAGGTGTATGACTCTTCTGTTCTGCACTCATAGGGTACCATGAACTCAATCATGATCATTTGCCTTGCTGCCTAGGACAACAATATGGAATGGAGGTGCCGAAAGCTGGATATGGGTAGGCAGCAAAGGTCACAAGTATTAAAAGTTACATTTTTATTTTGTCCCAATCCTTTTCTTAGTGTTTTATATTTTATATTTAATTGTCCGTGTTGAAAAAGGGCATCTCCCCAAAACGTTCAGTGTATAGTTAGTCTCTGTTCTTCCTTTGAAAGCTTTAATACTCGTCGCATTTTGCTTGCTGCCTGGGAGTGAATCACGATGTCTGGCCATAACATGCTCTATTTTATTATCTCTGGGTAGCCTTTCCAAGTTTGCAAATCAATCATGATCTCCCAGTTGTCATAACCATCCAGAATTCCTCATTCTGTCCCATTCCATCCTGTTGTTTTCCCCGCCCAGGTCTTGCCACTTTCCGATAAGAATACTCATCTTGGTTTTTGGGTGGCGCAATCCTTCCAGAAGATGTAGTCACGATGTTGGCGAGTTCCTGGAAAACTTTGCTGTGCCTCCATGTGTACAGCCCTGGGTCAGTGCAGTTCTACAGAAGCTGTTCAATTGTTTGTTTCAAATGGCACAGTGGACAGTTTGGATCTGTTGACACACTCCATTTCACAAGATTAGCTCTTGACAGCAATGCATCATAAGTTGCCTGTATTAGGAAGTTAATTTGGAGAGGAGCCATATGCTACAGATCATTCCAGGTCAGAGTGCGTTGTCGGGCGTTGTCCCTGCTGACTCTGCTGCTATGACAGCCACATTATCATCTTGCCATTAGCTTCATTGAGCCGATGTGACTTACTGTTCATATTTCTTACCCAGCATTTTCTCCTTTCAAACCAGGCCATCTTCATGTTATTTTTTGCCACAACGAAATTTAGAAAGAAAAAAAATCTTGATCCTCTTGGTGTCTTAAAATGTGCTCAAGATTTGATGTCTTGCTTGCCTACCTAATCATGCCCCAGGGCCCCAAGGTATTGAAAGAGCTTTCATGGCCTGTTTTTTTGTACTGATTCTAGGCTTTTGCACAACAGTTTAGGTTAGTAGTTTGTATCATGTGTGTTTTTAAATTGGAGTATCCATATCACAATGCAATTGGTATTGATGCTTTGACTTTGAATCCTATTCTGAGATAGAGGAGGGGATTGTGATGCTGTACAGTGTGGTTCGCATGAGAAATATTATAGTGTGTGGTGTACAAGTTGTTTTTTGGGTTTTTTTTTACCTGGCCATGACAGAATAAAGGTAGAAAGCTGAATCACTTTTTTTGTCTTCATAAGCCTTCTGCCACTCTTTCATTGTGATTATTATATTACCAGGCTTAGCAGTACTCCTTTGAGGTTTAGAAAGCTGAAATTTGGTACTGACCTTAATCTATCTCTATGTAGTCGTCTTCTGTAATTATAAATTTTTTCCATCACAGTGTGACCTTTAAAAGACTTTGAAAATAGACGATCCTCTCTTTGTCATAGCCCATAGTTTCCTTCCACCACTGTCGAAGCCCGGGAGTTTTATAAGGCACTCTGGTGAGATGAAGCCAATGTCGCTGACAGTGAAACAGAGCTAATGGCTTGCAAATCTCTTTCATCTCTATCTTCACAGTTGAGTTTGAAATTGCCATTAAATTTGATGGATAGAATCAAAGAATCTGGGAAATTGAAAAAAAAACAGCAGGGTCGTAGAATCATGATACTCAAAGTGTAAAAAATATAAATTGTCTCGCACAAAACTAGACACCTTCTTTGTTCAAACTATAATCAATAGCAATACCCTGGATGCGTTGAAAGTTTTGCAGCACATGGCTGTCCATTTCTAAAAATGCCTGTGCTGTTATGACTGTTTGATGATTAAAAGACACGACAGTCAATGGAGGGTGGCTGCAATAATGCAGCATGTCGTTCAGCTTTTGCAGTGCATTACTATTACAATACAAACACAGTGCAACATGCTGTGAAACACACCTTTATAAAGAACTGATGGTTATCAAGAACAGATTTTAAAGCATCTTGAAAGGAGTAAATAAATAAATCCGGACTGATATCAAGAAAAACTGATACAGAATACCCCTAGCTGTTCTTTATATCAGTACTTTACTGTACAGTGTGGATACACATAGAGTTGGCTGTTTTCCTGAAGTGCCGCACAATTGAATTTTCTCTTACAACTCTTTAATATCAAAAGGGTCAAGGGTATTCTTGTTTGTAGTTTTTAAAAATATTCTCCAGGTTTGCATGGGGAGGACTGGATTCACTCCTCAGTTATAGCTGTGTGTCATTGCTTTGTTTGATGAAATGAATCTCTTTGGTGTAGAACTTTTATTCAGTGTTTGACTCTTGAGGCATGCCCCTTATAGTAGTGCTTACAAAGAAATCAATCTCATTATATTCACATTCAGTATATATGTATAATGTACCCTGATTTAGAGATGAGAGTTTTTTTTATTAAAAGTCAACTGAAAACCTTGTTATGTTCAATCTTTTCTGCATTTTCTACTCATTGTTTTAATAGGCCTTGCCTAACGGCCACAAAATATTGCCAACCAAAAACAGAGCATCTGCTCCCAATGGCTGATTGGAAAGTTGAATTTTGTTTTTTGTTTTTTTGGTGCACCTAGAGCCTCCCCAGTGGTTTAGGCACGTTAAAATTAACATTATTACTATTATTATGTTTTCTGAAAAAGAGCAAGCGGGTGTTTGGTGGGAGTCCCTGGTGGTCTCTTCTACTCTGTTTCTTTTCTTTTACTTTTACACTGAAGCTTTTTTTATCTCACTTTTTCTGCTTTTCTTTTGCATCCTGTTTTTGTTGTCCTGTTTGGTTTTCAGTGGTCATCCCCTATTTCATGCCTTTTGGAACATAACTGTAGGGTCACAAGTTAAACGTACTGAGTACTTTTGCACACAAAGACGGTTTAAAGATCCTGGGTCTTCCTGAACTATTAGGCTGTCATGAGTGATGACTGTTACTTATTTTTGTTTGGAGAGATAATATTTCTTGTCATTGTAAGTTATGTTTTGGTAGTGTCGCTATGTGTTTTTAGTGTAAATTATCTCTCTGCTGTTTGTGGTTTGATGTGTTTCCTCTTTAAACTACTTCTATCATCTTGCTTTCCTCTGGGCTCCTCTATGACCCTCGTGTGTTGTGAGGCCCTAAAACCTGCAATAAACAAACAAAAAAGTTCCTTTGCAATTTTGAACAAAACAATAAAGTAGGTATTTAGCTGGGAGGGGGGGGGGGGAATATTAAGCTTTATATCCATACTGAATAAGTGATCACATCATCCTCATGAAGAATATTTGATTTGGTCAAATGTAGACTTGTTGGCTTTGTAACTATTTATATACCTCAATTGACCTTTACACTCAATGAATTGGCAGCAGTTTTCATGCTTTTGATAATTTAATGATGACTTGATTGGTACTTAGTAATATCTGAAATAAAAATTCTGAATAAAAATATTTCAAAATTTATTTATTCAAGATTATCCAATTCATGTTATCAACAAATAATAAACCACATTGAGATGAACAATTATCTACAATTGATCGTGAATACAAACAAAGTCCTTGAAAGCTGTGCGAAAAGTTAGATAAACAATGACAATGCTTTAGAAAAGCACAAATAAACAAAATTTGAAAAACTTTAAATGAAATCAAAAGCTTGTTCCAAGAAGATCCTGTGACTTAGAACTTTGACCAAATAAATATTTAATGTAAGGCATTATACATAGTGTCACAAATCATATCCGTGAGAGTCATTCTTCACAGTGACTCAATCATTCTATTTCTAAGAAAAAGAAAATTGTGAGGAAAAGAAATTAATTATTGAATTGGAATGCATTTTCATTTTCAAAATAAAAAAATACAGTTAAACTAAAGAGATCAAGAAAATGAAAAATTATAAATTTCGTAGTTTCATTCTCTGTTTATCTTATAATCAAACAAAAAATAAACCACTCTTTCACAAAAACAAAAAAATGTTTTTCTTACCCCTCATTCCCATAATTTCGCACTAGTTGTGTCATAACATCTCTAATTTAAAACTCTCTTTTTTGATCCCTTCTCCATAAAATACTGGCATCTCATTAAAGCAGGGACAGATATACGACCAAACTATAACAGTATGAAAACTATTATGCCTTTGCAACCCTCTTCAGGTACGTCTTGCAGTGGTTATATACATAAGTCATCCCCAATCTACTTTTATAAATTCTTCAAAGGTTAAACTGAAATACATTTTCAAGAACAATCAATGATCAGCCACCTGAATTTCCATTTAACTATTTTCTATCAAATGAAAAGGTGACAGAGCAATTAAAAGTGAAAAAGGCAGTCTTCAATAGTTCATGGAAATTGAATAGTAAAAAAAAAATTGAGCACTGTGCAGAAAATGCAATTGGAAAAATACACACATTTCCCGTCAGCCCTCATGTTCTCAGCAACAGATTGAAGTGGACACTCATCATCAGATGTATTTACATAGGAGCTGCACGAGACGCTGAGCTATGACCTGAATTGAATACAACATGCTCCAATTGCTACTGATCCCTCTGCTGACACATATGTTCGCAATTCATTTTACAATACAGCACAAATGAACATTTGCCATGGTTAAAAGGTGTGATATGGATTGAAAACTTTTGTACAATGAACAAGTTTCTGACTGATAAATCTAAAAAAGAAGTGGGTATCTAATTCAGTCTCAAGCTTTTCTCTTCTCTAAAGAGAAGCAAATAAGCATGAATATAAACTTTTGAAATTTCAAAACCTGAAAAACAAAATTAAACATACTGCACAGGACACTTCTTGACATGGTAACTCCTATCGGAGACGGACGATAAACTAGGAGGTCCCGTGTGCACGTTGCGCACGTTAAAGAACCCTTGACAGTTTAAA
>JBCIKM010501661.1:0-10068 GCA_039654465.1 Melibe viridis | reverse complement strand
CGCCATCCCTCTCTTTCTCTTCTCTCTTCTCTTCTCTCTCTCTCTCTCTCTCTCTCTCTCTCTCTCTCTCTCTCTCTCCCTCCCTCTTCCTCCTCTCCTCCCCCTCTCCTCCCCCACTCTCCCTCCTCTCGTTCCCACTCTCTTCCCCCCTCTCTTTCCTCTCTCTCTCTCTCTCCCCTTTCTCTCTCTCTCTCTCTCTATCTCTCTCTCTCCCTCTCTCCCCCTCTCTCTCTTTCTCTTCTCCCTCTCTCTATCCCCCCTGCATTGTTCTAGCCCATTGGGGGGGAAAACATCCTTTCAAACAGCACTTGAGCACCTCAGTAGACGTGAATACGTGGGGTACTCGGCGAGAATTATCTTAAAATGTTATCATAATAACCTTATTCTTCCATTGCACTCTTGAGTTATATTGTTGCTTATTTCCCCCGATTTAGCTTCACCTTATTATACATCGTTGGAAGTTAAGCTGAACTTGAACCGCGAAGAGTTGGCAAGTGTGCAAAGTCTTCCTTGTTGTTTTGACACCTGCACTACCGCAGTCAGGATTTCCAGCAAAGGGTGAATAATATATTCCCCATTAGAATGTTAGGCGAAAGTGCTTCTGATTTTATGGTCCCAATTAAGGGCACTGTTAAACGTATCAGTGTTTCGGGCACTGTGCGTTATCAGCTATGAAAACCTCAACCCTAATTTATTCAGACGTTAAAAAAGCCACGACACGATACGACACTAAACTCGTGTCTAAAAGCCTGGAAACAAAGGCTAATTTTTAAAAAGCTGTTTTTCCCCCTTTTTATTATATTGCTATTGCTGTTGTGTTCGCTGTAATTGTTTATGTTGTGTTTATAGCAGCTTTTGATTTTTTGTTTGTTTTTTGTTTTGTTTTTGTTTTTGTGGTTGTTGCTGATGCTGATGCTGTTGCGGCTTTCATAATATCATGCTGTCATTGATGGTAGTGGTGGTCGCGGTGGTGGTGGTATTAGTGGTGGTAGTGGTGTTACGGGTGTTAGTAGTGGTTGTGGTGGTAGTGGTGGTGTCGCTTCCGTTTCATTGTGTTTTATTCATATTGGTCATTGCTCACCTTACGTATTGTTGTAAACCGTGAAACAGAAGAAAAAAAAGTCCGAAACGAAACAGAAACTAATCTAACATCCCCCCCCCCCCCACCCGATAAACAAAAATAAAAATAACAACAAAATAACCACCAAGAAACAACAAAAACAAATAAAGAAAAACAAAAGGTAAAAAAGCAGCTACCAAAGTAATAATAAACTTTAAAAAACAAAAACAAAACAAAAAAACAACAAAAAACCCAACAACACAAACAAAGCAAAACAGGCAGCATCAAAGTCACAAAAATCGAATTAATACGTACAAGGCAAAACAAAGCAAAACAAAGCCAGAGCCAAAGCCAGTGAGCATCATGGCCCCGTGAACTGTGAACCCCACGTGCAAAAAACACTCACCCTCCGTTGACGCTGACGTTCCTGAG
The DNA here is from genome assembly GCA_039654465.1 of Melibe viridis. Taxonomy (NCBI): domain Eukaryota; kingdom Metazoa; phylum Mollusca; class Gastropoda; order Nudibranchia; family Dendronotidae; genus Melibe; species Melibe viridis. The sequence goes on along the minus strand of JBCIKM010501661.1, from coordinate 8,576 downwards.
GCACGTGACCCGTCTCATCTCCAGGGCAGGGCACCATCGGCTGGGGGGGGGGGGGGGGGGGAGGGAGGGGGGGAAGGGGAGGGGTTAGGGGAGAGGTCAGGAGGTTCAATAGATGAAGGAAAGAGGTTTTTTTTAAAAATAATTCGGGGGTGGGGGGGGTCGGGTCGTTTGTTTGTTGTTGCTTTTTGTGTTTCTTTTGTTTTGTTTGTTTGTTTTTTCTGAGGAATAAACTGGATAACGGTGATTTTTTACAACTCATTGGGGGGGGGGGCACGATTGTGAGATGAGATGAGATTAGATAAGATAAGACAAGATTATTATAATTGTTCTTTCAAAGTATTGTTGTTCACATTGACCTGGTGGTTTGACATTGCAATGACCTGTGGTAAATTGGCGCATTGGTCTCCCTCAATGAGCAGATCCCACCCAGGTAACAGAAACTATTGTTTTGCTTAAGATCGAGTAATAAACTTTGTATTTCTCATTATGCCACGCAAGATTAGGCACGGTGGACCGATCCACTTGTGATCCAGAGTTCTTCCCGGCTCCTTGGAGAGCTGGGTCCCGACACTGCTTAGGCGGCATGAATGGATAATATGGATAACAAAAGAAACCAAATGTTATGACAAAATATGTTATCGCTATCCATATGTCGTTGACTGTCCCTATGTTACAAATTTGTTGCATTGTGCCTGACGAAGACCTTCGGTTGAAACGTTACTGTCTTTGTGTGCCATATTCAATGTTCCTCAAGCCAGTTGCGACCCATTTTGTTTGTACTTTTTCCTAATGCTAATAATATTGTGAAACGAGTTGTTTTTAGTTTATTGGTCTGTTCCAGGATTTTCCCCCCACGTGATGTCCATTTGTTTTCAACATTGATGATCTAGATATAAATAAGTAAATAAATAGATAAATAAATAAATAAATAAATAGCTAAATAAATAAATAAATAAATAAATAAATAAATAAATAAATAGATATGTAGTTAAGTTGGTAGGTAGGTGGATAGGTGGATAGGTAGGTAGGTGGGTGGGTGGATGGATGGATGGATGGATGGATGGATGGATGGATGGATGATGGATGGATGGATTGATGGATGGATGGATCAGTGAAACAGGTCGATGTTACAATCTGCAATGTTTACACGTGCATGCGCCAGCGGGGATGATTCATCCGATCCGAAGTGTGTGACGACCATCAGTCATTCATTCATTCCTTCATTCCTTCCCAAACACTGTGGCCCGCGTTTTAATTGGAGCCGAACGCTTTTGGACAAAGTTGTGCTTCACTAACTCTTTTTTTTCCCCGGGCCTTTAAACGATACAACGTCGGCTCTTTGTTTAAAAACCCCCCTTTTGCATTGTTGTTGTTTAAAAGACTTTCACGGGTTTTGCTGTATTGGACTTCAAGATGAGCAATCTCGGCAATTTTTTTGAGACCATCTTAATTTTTGTTTTGTTTTTTTGTTTTGTTTTGATTTTTGTTTTGTTTTTTGTTTTGTTATTTGTTTGGTTTTCCTTTTTGCTTGTTTTTTTTGTGTGTTTTTTTCTTCTTTTTTTTTCTTTTTTTTTTTTGTTTAATTTTTTTTTTCATTATTGTATCCACATTTCTCTGTAGCTTTGTCTTGTCATTTTCGACTTTGCACCAATATTGGCAACTCCATACCACTATTTGTTTTGGGTTTTGTTGTTGTCGTTGGGTTTGTTTTTTTTTACTTTAATTCTTTAAAGGGCCATTGATGAGCTATCTCCAGTCACCAGGACCAATTTGCGGTCGATCAGCAACATTTCCATTATTTTAAGGCGTCAAAAAACATTGAATTGTGTGCTTTGAGCTGTGCTATACATCCATGTCCCTTTGAGGTCAGGTCACAGTGGCTCCAAAATTTAAAAAAAAAAAGAAAGAAATTCCCATTTTATACTTACGGCCTCCGTAGTAGGACCTGATGGTGACGATTAATTTAGGGAAAATAGTCAGGGTTGAAAACTTTTTGTCTATATATATATATATATAAAACAAGGTTGAGTTATATTATTATATGTATAATATGATAGGGCGAGGAGGCAGAAAATAAACGCTTTACAGACGTGTAGGGTATCTCTGGAACAACGCACTTTGTGCTTCCGGCATTCACCATGCTTAAAACACAACTAGAATATCTGCGCACACTTGAAAGTACTTGAGCAAGAAACGAAGCTGAAATGTGTTTGCAGCAGCTGTTCAACTGAGAACAGGTCTTTCAAGACAATATCATTGATGCAGGAAAGGATGGCTTTTAACAATCCCTAATTTAAACATTTTACCAACTGACAAACAAATAGACAAATCTCTAGTGTTTTGCAACAGCTTACACAATTTTCCAAGTTTTTATAATTCAAATTTGAAAAAAAAGGTTTAACGGTCCATTTTCTACAGAAACGTCATTGTTATGATTTAGAAATTCGACTATGGTCGATTTTGACATAAAAATTCAATTTATCCTTAATGTGTCAAAAATCTGCTTTTGTTCGTTCTCCTTACAAGGAAAATGATGTCACTATACAGCAACGCGTGGGAGCAACAACTTGAAACTTTGTATAGATTGCAGTCCGACCAGTTGACAAAGGCATTGTATAAAGTGCAGGTTTCCTTCTTCATTATTTTATCTTTTTTTTTTTTAGCTTAGTTTGATTTATATGGGAGTTTTCTGTTTGCTTTTTTTGTTTTTAATCACAATTAATAGCTCTTTGGTATCGACAAAACAAAACAAAACAAAACCGGTACTTAGAAAAATAACCGCTGGATAAACGTTTGCACTTCCGATACCTTAAAGATAAATATTAGTCTTCTTATGTACTCTAAGCAAAGCAGGTTCCAGTATCATTTGTATCCTCATACAACAATTTTCTTTAAAAATTTGTTCGTTAGTGAGACAGCATGAAGGAGAGAGTGCTTGATGAATTTTGCTTTTGCGTGACCTGTCATGTTATACTTTATAAAAATACCTTTATCAACTTAGTGATATTTTACTTAGCAATCATTACTTTTTCTTATCTAACTGTCTTTACACTCTGTGCCTTTTTTCTTTCCTTGTATTTAAAATGGCATTTTTAACTTTTGTTTGTATAAATGACAACCGATGTACAATCCATTTTGAATTGCCTGACAAAAGGACAAAGATTGTATGACTATCTTTGTCATAGAGTGCTTGGCTGCAGAGCTGGCGACGCCTTCTGTTGTAGTTGTTGTTGTTGTTTTTGTTGTTGTTGTTGTTGTTGTTGTTGTTGTTGCTGTTTAGGTTTTGTTTGTTCATTTGTTTTGGGGGTTTTTGTTTGTTTGTTGTTGTTTTTGTTTGTTTTGTTGGGTTTTTTTTTTTTGTTGTTTTTATTGGTCCATTCGATATAAAATAAATTCTTCTGCTATTGAAAGCTAAGAATTTATACCAAAGCCAAAATTAAATTATCAGCCCGATAAAACAAAAAAAAATAAAATAAAAACGAAAAGAAAAAAAAAAAGGTCAATGCCACCAACGTTTCGATCATAGATCTTCGTGAAACGCTTACCTGGATGAATTGGCAGCTGATGTCAAGAACAAGACGGATACGGTGGCCAAGAAGACGTACATTGCAACGAATCCAGAAGCCATTGTTGACAATCTCTCTCCACCAATCCCAGACTTATCACGAATGTGCCGATAAGCAAACGGACGGTAAATCGGTGAATCCTTTAGTTCTTTTTGTCTCTCACTGTCATCGTCGATTGCGTATCCAGAAGGGACTAATTAATATATTTACTTTTTCTTATTTATTGGTTAATATCACACTTTGAAGATCTCCTGAACCTGGGGTGCGAGAAGGTTGAGTTCACACATTTAAACAGAAACACCACTTTGACAGGGTACTACTACTACTACTACTACTACTACTACTACTACTACTACTACTACTACTACTACTACTACTACCACTACTACTACTACCACTACTACTACCACTATTACCACTCTGTTACTACTACTACTACTACTACTGCTGCTGCTGATGCTGCTGCTGCTGCTGCTGCTGCTGCTGCTGCTACTACTACTACTACTACTACTACCACTACTATTACTACTGCTGTTGCTGTTACTACTACAACTACTATTAAGAATCATAATAAGAATAAGAATGAAAATAGTAATAGTAATGATAATAAGATTTCTGTAGCCCCTGTGATAAATGATTCAGTGAATAGGGATGCCATGCAATGGGCACAGAGGCAGGCGGTGGGTTTGATTCTCTCTTCAGACAACTTCCAACCCGCCGGGTGTTTTTCTCCTTGCCCTCCAGGGAAAACACTCATCTGGGCACTGTGTCTTAACCATTTTATTTGATTGTTATCTATTTCAAGTACCGGATCCTACTTTATTTTTTTTTTATACTTTACACTTTAGGGAAACCTACAACAGTTTACTTTCAAGGTCAAGGTCAATTTGTTCATCCCTTTCAATTTTTATCCCCGTAACCCTGCTTGCTATTGCCTGAATCTAAAATTTCATTTTCATGTTGCGTTGTAGAAGAGCCGGTTGTGACCACTGTCTACTACAAGACCTCCAACATAGAAGATGACTACTACATCCTGGAGGAGCTGGGCAGGTAAGCTGTCTTCTGCTGGAAAATGATTTTGTTCCAAGCTAAACTAATCATTCAGAGACGACATGCCTACCATTCCAGGTGAAAAAAAAACAATAAAAGAAAAAAATATATGCCAGTGTCTCTCGCCTTGTCTTTCAGATGATTTGGCAGGAGTTTTTCAAGAGAAATATAATAATTCAGATGTTTTGTTTGTTTTAGGATTATATGAGAAGTGCAGAGGATGAAACGATGTGTGCATTACAATGTGTACATTTTGTCATGTACAAAAGAATAATGTGAAGAAAATTTTGGTAAAATAGAATATTTATAGTCTTTATAATTTGCACACCCTGGTGTAAATGCTCTGTATCAATGCTTTGAATTAACTCTTTAACAGGAATCAGATGGTGGCACCATTGGACAGGTTTTCCTCTAGCGGGAATCGAACGGTGTCAGCATCTGATGATTTGTCATAGATATAAGACCAGTTGCCGTTAAGAATAGATTGATTACAAAGGTCATTTCCATTTTTTTGAATCACTGAATTGAATTTAAACCAAAACATTTGTAGGTTTTGTGTATTTTGTACGAATTTTTTTTGTTGTTTTTTTTTTGTTGTGATTTTTGATTTCCTGAGATACGAGAAGGGTTGAAATTTTGAATTGTAAACAGTGAATGTGAGTTTGAGTGAGTTTTTAACTTCAAAGCAGTGACCGTTAAGTGTGTAGCAATCCAAAACAAACCCTGTACTGGGTCTTCATGTAATTTGCACTGATAGAGAACATGAATATCTCAGATAGTAGATGTATTCTTGATTTTTTGAGAGTGTCAGAAATTTATCCAAGTTTTTGATAATACAAGACCAAGCAAATGCAGTCAACCATTTCTTTACAGGACGTCAGTTGTACTGTATAGTCTTTTTGGCTCTGACAGAAATTTTAAGCTTATTTTTTTCTTCCCTTTTTTTCCAGAGGGCGCCACAGTATTGTCCGCAGGGTTATTGAAAAATGTTCCGGCAAGGAATACGCCGCCAAATTCACCCAGGTGAGGGAGGAAGGCGACAAGGACTTCTTCCGCCTGGAACTTGACGCTCTGATCAGACAGACAGGGGAGGGAACTCTCAAACTTCACGATGCCTACGAGACTCAGAGGCAGCTCATTCTAGTGGTTGATCTGTATCCTTTGACAAGAACCGTGATTAACGTGCTAAGTTTTGCCTTCACTACACGGCCCTTTGATCAAAGTATGAGAGAAAGCATTGTGCAACTCATTTAAACTTAATTTATTTCTAATAAATCTTAGACACACATTAGCAGTAATATACTGTGTCACTGTGTCTATTGTTACAACTTAAGAGAAAAGAATAGTTTTTGATAAATGATATGGAAGAGTTAAAATGTGGACTATAGGGCTGTATGGAACAATGAGAGATTTTATCTTTAAATTGAAAATGCCTGGTGGAACAGACAGGCAGAGGCACAGGTGTGTAGATAAATGAATAAGAGAAGAATAAAAATAAAGAAAGAGGAGGAGAAGGTTGAGAAGATGGTGGAAGAAGAAGCAAAATAGGGAAGAATTGCATGTAGAAGGAAGCGGAGCTGGGGAGATCTGGATTTGGAAAGCTGACCTCTAGTGAAATCTCTTATAAAAGATGGAATGTTACCTTATTGAGGAGCGCTTTCAGACAAGTTTGAGACAAATGAAGCATCTGACGGTTTTTTCCTTCATCACTTTTAGTGCAATGATTTCTTTAGTAAATTCTAACCTTGAATGGCATGATAATAATAATTTTTTTTTAAAAAAGAAAGAAATTTTTCAGTTGAAAAAAAACTTTATATATGTGTGGCGCTCCGGGAAAACCAGGTCAAAGTGACCAAATTATGCATGTTGAGTTGATTACATTTTCATAATTAACAGGGCTTTCTGAACATTTAGCAGTTTATTTCATCAAGTTATCTTAACTAGAAGATGAAATATGCTGTTTTAAAGACGGCAGGGTAAGAGGATGTGGAACTGAGAAAACACCCCTTAAAGTTAAGAGAACTTTTTTCCAAGTCAGTGCTGTGGATAACAGGAAAGCAGACAGACAAAATGGACAGGCATTCAATCAAACTGTGTGGTAAATCAAAAATCAGTCCTCTCTGGTGTTGAAATAATCAGCAATTACTTCAGAAAGTGCACTTGTGTCATCTGGATTGAGATTGAGTAGCTTTGACAGATCGTTACTGGACGTCGCCATCGTCGGTGGTGCGTGCGGTAGACCGATGTCGATTTAAATAAATTTAATCTAATATTAAAATCTTACTTTAAAATCAAAACAAAATGAGTTTTAACTTGAATGAGATTTAAATGAAAGTCTTTTTGTTGAGTTTTGTCGATGATTTACGATACCTTCGGTGAAAAACCGAGAATTATTTTTCTTACTTTCAAAACAATACTACGTCGATGCGCATAAATTCTCACGCTAGTCTAGTGCAGTAAATTCATGCGCACTACTTTTAATTCATTATTAGAAGCGTTGACCTACATTTTGATACCAAATTCGATAGGGTTCAAAAGGTTCAAGCAGTCTCAAAAGTGATCAGAAAAATCTCCGATTTTAAAGATAGTTCGTCGGACGGACGATCAAGAGGAATGTTTACGAAATTCAAGATAAACAATATTTAAAACACATTTTGGCTGATTATATACACTGCAAAATGAAGCTAAGACAGCAAAGAAAATAAATCTACTGTTAACTCGGTCACGATAAAAAATGACTTTTTGAGACATTTTCGGTCATATCTCAGTTGCACTCTCAGCGACTTTGACCGGGTTTTCCTGGATCGCCACACATATGTCAAGGATGACATGTGGGAGGTTTGTTATGTCTGTTTATTAGAGGTTTTAGGGCTCCACAACATACGAGGGTCATAGAGGAGCTCAGAGGAAAGTAATACAATAGTATTAGTTCAAAGAGGGAACAGATCAAGCCACAAACAGAAGAGAGATGATTTACACTAAAAAATAAATATCATCTCTCAAGACACAAATCGACACCACCGATAGATGATTTACAATGACAAAAAATACCATCTCTTAACAAAAAATAAGCAATTACCATCATCTATAACAGCATTACGGTACAGGAAGACCTAAGATCTTTAAACCCTCTTTGTGTACAAAAGTACTCAGTCTGTTTGACTTGTGACCCTGCAGTCATGTACCAAAAGGCATGAAAAATAAGGGATGGGCATTGAGTTGCAAACAAGAAAACAAAAACAGGACATCACAGAAAAGGGGAAACAAGTTAGAAGATAGATTCAGTGTAAAAGAATAGAAACAAGTAGAAGTGCCCACCTGGGACACCTGTGGGAAGTAGGAAGGTGGGGAAAAGTTTTGTTCGAGAGATTTAAAATGCTCAATTGATTTATAACGACTTCCATGTTCTTTCATCAAACAGGAGACAAATTTTGAGGATGTGTATTTTTGCTCAAAGTATCAATTTTCAACTTGTTTGCCTTAACCCATGCCTAGTATCAAGTACGGCTCCTTGCTGGACAGGGTGGTCTTCGATGACAAGTGGTCCGAGGCCAAAGCTGCCCAGGTTATCCGCAAGCTGCTCCTCATCCTGAAGAATATCCACAAGACGTTTGTGGTTCATTTGGATGTGAAGGTACCACCTACTCATTAACACAATTAATGCTGACAATCATTAAATTCAGCTTGTTTTTTTTTTTACAGGGGTAAATTTTTGTTCTCTCCTAGGTAAGGGTTTATTTTTTTGCTTTTGTTGTTCTTATCGCATAAATCATTATGTCCTATCTAATCTTAATCTTCTCCAACTCGATCCATTCCTTACTACACCTTCGTCCTTCCTTCCTCCTTTCTGTTCGTGAACATCAATGTGCTCTATATGCAACTTTCTCTTGCTTTCTCTCTCTCTCTCTCTCTCTCTCTCTCTCTCTCTCTCTCTCTCTCTCTCTCTCTCTCTCTCTCTCT
>JBCIKM010501550.1:0-10068 GCA_039654465.1 Melibe viridis | reverse complement strand
TATTGATTCAGGGATTGTATTCCATAGTCTTATAGTGCTGGGGAAGAAAGAATTAAGGTGGCAGTCTAAGTTTGATGCTGGGATATTATAATTTTCTCTTTTATTTTGCCTGGTGTTTATTTTGTGATATTTGATTTGGTATTCATCAATGGGTAAAAAAGCTAGATTCATTGGCATGAAACTGCTCATGTAAGGGAGCAAGAGAGCATTCAAAGGTCTTTATTGGGTTAAAACTATACACAAAAGACTGCTTTAAATCAATAATATTTTCTCATTTTTGTTATTGACCGGGTGCCTGGTCAAAACTGACTGTACATGCCCAGGTTGCCCCAAAAGAGCAGCCGCCACTGCACACACACGCACAAGAACACACACACACACTCTCTCTCATGCATACGTGTGTGTAATAGAGAGCGTGTATTTGTTTCAGCCTCTTGCGTTTAGAGAGAGAAAATGACATTTGAGATGACAGGTTGGTCACTAAAGAGGTGTTAGTCTATTTGGCCTTGAGTAACTGAATTGATTGACTCCAGTCTGCGCACAGTTGAACGTAGTTTTTACAAGAACATTAGGATGGAGTAAGACAAATAGGGACCAACCACCAAAGGCAAAGGAGGAAAAAGACCCCAGTGAAAACAAAACAAAACAAATAACAGCAAATGGTTGTTTTGTGCGCTTACAAATATTTTAATAAAAAAACAGTTTTCCGTTAATGAGAGGTCCACGTCAGTATCAGGGTTCTATCAACAGGTTGTTGTGCAGGTACCTGTACTACATAATTTACTGTTCTTAAGCCATAAGCAGGAACTTCCCATACATAACACTTATTTACACAGTCATATTAACACAGCACACTTTGTCAAGTCTCCCAAGCAGTGTGCAGATACGGAAGTCTGACCACGCTCCTTTTTGCCGCCATCTTGAAAACCTCGGAATTACGACACCTCAGAATAACAACACAATTCTCTGGTCCCAAGCAATGTCACTAAAGAAAGTTTCGACTGTACATTATATTGTTGCTATTCAGCAATGCCTTACTATGTCGAGAGAAAAAAAAAATCAAGAATGCAAAATTTGTGTTTTTTGGTATCTTAGTAAAAGATATGATATCTTAACAACACCACAGCTTAAACTTAAAGTCATGAAATTCAGCAAGCTAAATTGAAAGAGATTTTTACAATTTCACAGCAATTTTGGTTAAAACAGCAATTACAGAAACCTAGAGCTTTTCTTAATGGTCTGTTTTTTTGTGATCAGTAATTACAAAAACCTTACTCATCTTTTTCTATTATTGCTTTTGATCCTTCTCCAGTCCTTATATGATTATTTCCTACAAAAATATACTCTTGCCCATCATTCAGGTCATAGAGCATGTTACAGCATACAAGCCTGTCCTGGTTGAAATTAAAAAAGAATATGAAGATACAATTGAAACAATAAAAAAGGGACAGAGAGAGGCGACATTTCTGCAGGAAAAGCTTAAAGCAATGGCTTCAGAACCATCAACTCTTAGAAACTACAGAAAACGAGCTGATGAACTTGAAGAGAGGTGTGTTCCTTACCGAGGCAGCATTTAATTTTCTATGAATAATTTATTTAAAACATGAGGAAAAAATAAATGTGCCATTCATTTATCTTTAATCTGCTCAACTTTTATTTTCAATTTGAATTTCTTTTGCAAAATATGAAGATGACAGTGCTTAATGGCTGAATGTGGGAGTAGATTATGAACATCTACGTCTGTGAAAATATCTTATGTTTTCTATAAAATACAGTTTTGTAAATTTGTTTTCTGTTTGTCTAATGTGGTAGGGTATGCATTTATTTTTGACATCAAAGGCATTAATAATAAATGATATTAAATTTGGCTGCTTACTATTCTCCCAGACATGTTTTGTACAATCAGGAAATTTTTAACCTATAGAAGACAGATCAAGATCAAATTGCTTGACTATTCAAAATGCTATGCAAGTGCAGTATTCATGTTTATTCAAGATCATTATCAGAAAATGAATGTTGTTTTCAAGTTTTTATTACTTGCAAGAGAAGTCTTTGCTTTGTTAAGGATAAAAAGTAGAAGATGAAAGTTCACTGCCTCTCAAAGCTTTAAATTTTTAAAACAATTTCTCTTGGAATTTCTCTCAAATCTAATTGTTTGATGTCAAAAATTAATATACTTCAAAATCTATAAATTGTTTCAATAGGAATGCCATGATAAAGAAAAAAAATGAGCAGCTTCAACAGGAACTTCTTCAAATAAAGCTTTTAAAAGAAGAAAAAGAAAAACGACCAAAGACAGCTGAAACTAAAGAAAGGCAGTTGAAAAAGGATAGCAGGATGATTCCTGGTAAGTGTATAACCATATAATAATCTGAAGAAGAAATTGAACTCTGTTCATCAAGTGAATCTCTGTCCTATCAGAAACCCCTTTTTCTTTCCCTGTCACTTTAAGTTAGAAGGACACGAATAGTTATTTTCAAAGTCTGTAATGCAACCACTCTTCTGACCAATTATGAACCTTGTTTGTGGAAGCAAACATTCCATGATTCTGCTGAGCTAGAACATTTTTAGAAATTAATACTTTAAAAATTTTTCATTACATAGACTTAAAAGAAAAATTTGCAAAGCTGTTGCTGAATACTTTTGAAAAAGCAAAAAAAAACCTAAATAATAGAAAACTGTAGTTTGGACATACGTTTTTTTTTACACCCTGTACATGTGCTAAATGAGACCATCTCTGCCTGGTTGAACTGTTCAACAAATGGTTGCCTAGTTTTCCCTGTTGACTACTGCTTTTTCTTTGCTTGCCTTCCCTCCCCTTCATTTTTTTTTTAGAGTTATGGTGGAGAGTTGTAAATGGATTTTTAATAAGAAAATGACTCTGTTTCCTCCCCCCCCCCCCAACATCTGCTCATCCTGTGTTGACCAATTTGTCTTATGTTGCATATCTCATTAATTCAGTTACAGTTATTTTTATTGAGACATAAAAGAGGGATTGAAAGTTAAAAGGTCATCATCATCGTCACTAGTATCATCATCATCATCATCATCATCATCATCATCATCATCATCATCATCATCATTATCATCATCTTCTTCATCATCATCACTTATATTTAGGTCCTTATTTGTTTAAAATAAATTGTTTAAAGTTTTTAAAGTCAATAATTTGAATTTTTTATTACAGGTCTAAGTATAGAGGAGTCAACAGACATGAAAATTCTTCAAAAGAAACATGAGACCCTTGACAGACAATTGAAAGAGTTGAGTTTGAGTCTAAGAACGAGGTTTCTTCCTAAAACTCACAAACTGCAGCTGAAAGATTCTCTTGACAACAAAGTTGCCTATAGAGATCAGCTGCTTTGGCAAAGTCAGGTATGGGTTTTGATAAATAGAATAATTCACCAGAACATTGAAAACAAAACAAAAGGGGGTTAAAAATAAAATTTGTCACCAAAAGTCTGTTTTTGAAGGGTGGCTTAATAAAGAAAAAGTCTTTTGCTTTGTTGGTTTTGAATCACTGACCCCCAAAAAAGGATAATAATAAATCATATTTAGATGCTTGCTTATCATTATGAGGAATGAATGATTTATATAATGAAAAAGTATTGATTGCTTCATACTTCTTTTTTGTAGGTTTACAAAGCTAGAGGCCAAAGATTGAAAATTGCACTGGAAGCAGCTCAGGCGTACAACCAGATGAAGCCTCCTCACCAGACAGTTGGTGATGCCGTGACGATCGCATTTCAGCATGCATCAGGCATTCTCAAGGCTGATAAGGGTTGGTGAAAACAGCACTTGTGATCCTTAATCAAAGCTTTTAAAATTTTTACTGTAAAGATTTGAAATAACAGGCTTTTAAAACTAGACTTCCCAGCTGGGCTTTGTCCCTGCAAAACAAAACACGAAGGGTGTCTCCAGGGAAATGTGTACCACATTGTTAAAATCTCTTTTGTTGTTTGATTTTATTTATTTTTACATCAGAACTGAAATATATACATACTTGTGATAAGGAAGTAAATGAAAAGAAATCCAAACAAAAGTCTTAAAAAAAAAAGAACAAGTTGCTCAATATTAGGGATTTCTGTCATGTCTATTTTTTATGATGCTGTACGAAGCCTTAAAAAATCAAAGGATTTTCACTTATCAAACAACACCATGTAACAAAGCTGGCATGCTCTTGCAAAACTTTTGAACTTTACCCCTCCTACTAGGAGTAAATTTTTAAAATCCAATTTTACTGAATTACTCATACTGATCTCTGAGTTCATTGAATGCAAAATGTAGCTGTGTAAGCTTTCTTTTACAAATTCTTACCATGTGCAATGTGTCACATGCCAAATTTTCTGGTCAGAATTTTTTCTCAGTCCTCTGTAAAAAGTTGTTGGGAACAGAGTTTTTATTCATTTCTATCTGAATCAGCAGTTAGTTTTTTTGTTTGTTTTTGTTTAGATCAATCAGAGTAAGGTGAAATCCAGATGGAATAGTCTTGTTTTATACAACCAAGAAAATCCAACCATTCAAACATATAACTGAGCCCTAAAGCGATGATAACTGTTTTACTGTAAGAAGAAGGAAAATATGCTTATCTACTGAAATTAAACAAAGAAATGGTTCTGGCTTATTTTATTTCTTTATAGAGAAAACAGAAGGGGAACAAACTGATGCAGCACAGGCAAGCACATTTGAGGATGATGATCCAAACAAAGAGAAAGAAGCAGAGATGATGCTGGAGTATATTGAGAAATTTAATGAGCTTTTTGAAGACGGACTGTTTGAAGAGGCTGCAGTGCATGCTGCTAACAGCCCAAAGGGAATACTCAGAACTCAAGCCACTCTTGCAAAATTTAGAGGTATTTTTTACCATGTCTCTCCTATTACTTGCCATTGAAAATTTGAAATTCTTTGAGATTCTTTGTATTTTGTTTTGTTTTCACTGAAGATAAATTGACTCATTAAATTTGCTGGATTGAAAATGTATTAAGCATCCAATTGTTTTCTAAAAAAACTGAAGGAAAAGGGGGAAAGTGTTGGTGTTGGAGCCTCTTGGCTCAGTTTTTGACTCACTCATTAGAAAGAATTTTGAAAAATGAGTAAGAAAAAGAAAAAGAAAAACTTGAGTAAAGGTGATGACATGTTAATGTTTAGTTAAATCATGCCTTAGCTTAATAGTTGTTTGATGTAGAGACTTTGAACAGAACATTTTGAGATAGTAGCATATATATACATATATATTATGTCCTCTCACCCTTTTTTGAACTTCTGCATTGACATCAGAAGTGCTCTTTATTGGAAAAACGGAAGTATTTAGTGACAGTTCATGTCCTTCCTTATAAATGCTAGTGTGTTTAGCAAATATATGAATTACTGATTACAAATATGGAAAATGAAAATAATATTTTGCATTGCACTTTTGGTTTTCCCCACAAAAATCAATGTTTTGAGAATAAAAGAAAGATCTTTGCTAAGAAACAGGTGAAGAATGAGAGTTTTTTGTCTGTCATTGAAAATTTTGTTTTTCAGATGTGAGAGTGAAGTCCAAGGGGAGAACCCCTTTGCTTGCCTTCTGTGATTCTATCATGTCATCGGTGAAGGCTGCTGGCAGCAAACCAAATGAAGCACTGTCCATGGACTGTATGGAAGCATGTCTCAATGAAAACCGCCTTGACCTTGCATATCATTGGCTCTCCCAAGATAGGTATACCAATAGGTTATCTATGTAGACATTTATCATAAATGACCTTCAAAATTTACATATGTGTACCTTTTTTCAATTGCTGATCTCATACCAACTGATCATATTATAAATATACAGTTGATTGAAAGAATTTTTGTCAGAAAAAGCATTTACTAATATTTTGTTGGTCAATATCCTTAATCAGCAAAAATGGCTTGTGTCACTATTATTATTATTTCACTTATCATTTCACTTGAAGACCGCTTGCTTTAAGCTTATAAAGATTATAAAGGTACTGGTCAAGGCAGAATTCTATAAAATTTTAACAGGTAAAATGCTTGAATGCTTCATTTGAATGAGGAAATAGTATCCCACCTAAAGATAACTTGTCACAAAAGCAAGTAAATTTGTTGAACTTTACATCACAACTGGATAAATCAAATCTTATGATCAATTTAATGAAAAAAAAAGTTGTGATAAGCAAATTTTGATGACTGAGATAATCAGTTATTTGGAGCTCTTTCATCAACTGAATAGCAAATAGTAATAATTTTATAGAATCAATAAAACTCATGTGGTGTAGGAAAAAAGTCTGACAAAGTTTTTTCCTCTCATTTCAGATTGATTCAGTCTGTAGGCCTCGGCCACATAATCTCCAAGCACTGCTCTTGCCCCCTGCCCTGCAAATGTGGCTGCCAGGCACTGGCACAGAGTGTCTTTGCCAAACTGAAATGCCACAAGGAAGTTGTCATGACGATGCTCAAACAAGGCAAAGTCCAGGGGGCACTGCAGTACGGCAGGTTACGGCACTGCATTAATGACACCAACATCAAAGAGTTGCTACAAGAGAAATGTGATCAGAACTTTGTGAATGGCTTGATGGAAGGAGATTTTAATGGGAATAAAATCTGTAAGTTAAATAATCATTCTTTCTTATTATCAGTAAAATAGGTTTATCACTTGAATTTACTTCTCTAACCAACACTTTAAAAAAATAGAATTATATTCTCCATTTAATTTATTAGAATATGATTTTTAAAATTTTTTTTTTTTTTTTTTGGTTTATATATATATATATATATATATAAATAATGTTACCATGAGATGGATTGTGTTAAAAGAAAAGTTGGGCTTCTCTGTCTCTTTTTTCACAATTTTTTTTCCTTTTGCCCTCCTTTTCTTTCATTCTACATTTTTCCCCCTTTTCCATTTTGTTCCAGTCACAGATTTGAATTTCGGGTCTCTTTTGCTCACTCTTGTGGAAAGGAATGAAACAGAATTAGCGGTAAATCTCCTGGAAAGCATTCTAAATCATGCACCTCCTGATGGTGGTGAGTATTGCCCTTCTTAAAGCAATGGGACTGAGATATGTTATTAATACTCTTATTTGTTTTTATGTGGTCAAATTGTATGCTTATGTTCCTCAAGTTTTAAATTTTTGTTATGCCTTTTGCATGAAATTTTTTGTCTTGAGGGAGTAAGCCCACATATAATCATCAGTTATTATTATAATTGTCTAGTTCTTGTATTATCCTTCCACTGTTTCCTTATAAGAAGCACTGTGGCAGAGGCCAACTTTATTTCCAATTGTACTTGTAAACTTGTATAAGGAGAAAGATTTAACATTCTGTAGAATCTCAGGGAAGTTTTAGCATGTCAATGTTGTAGAGTGCACATATAAATTTGCATACATTTTTTTACTTCCCCCTTTTTAAAACTTCCAGAGGCAAACACAGTCCCTCTAGACTTGCATGCAGCAGTTGAATTAGACACCAGCACGACACCAGACCAGTGGATGGTTATTATGGAGGCTCTGTGCACTGCAGGCTACCAAGACATCATGTACCAGCTCCTGGCTATGACATTTGTTGTCGACGCCGTACAGAAAGCATGGAAGACAGCACACAAAGAGGAAGAGGAGAAACAAGGGGTTGCAACCTCTAATGAACCACAGGTTCATGAAGAAAATGACTTACAGGAAGGGGAGTCTTCGAGTGAAGAGGATGAAAAATGTGAGGAATATGGAAAAGAATCAAGTACAGGATTATCGTCTAGATCTAGAGAAACTACATCTATTGACCGTTCCTCTAGAGAGACGAGTCCTGAGGTTTCAAAGCCAAGAGCTCTCCAGGAAGCTATCTTGAAGAAAAAAGTGTATGATAGACATGATAGGGTTGAGGAGGGAAGCTCGCCAGAGGGCACCCCAAGAAAAGCGCCAGTGAAAAGGCGAATAGTGAGGATTGCTAGGAATAGAGAGCCTCCTATTAACCACAGTGATGAAGATGTTACTGATGATAGGGAGGAGGAGGGAGTTGAGGAAAAGAGGATGGACCCAGGGGAGCCTTCATGTACTGATTTAGACAAGATGCCTGGAGGAGGATCACCACGCGTCAAATTTGATGAGATCTTGTCAAGTGAGAGGCAAGACGGAGATGATCCTCTTGAAAACAGATCAAAAGAAGAAAATATTTCATTGGGGAATTCAGAGAAAGTTTATTTGAATAATCTGAATAAAGCTGGCAAATCTGTAAAAAAAGTAAAGTCAGCTGTAAAATTTGATATAAAATCAGACGAAGAAAATGAGAAAGACACTGAAGATGTAATAGTAAAAGAGCCATCTTTAATGAATGATGATGAAATGCAGTTGGAGGGTAGAGAAAGCAGGGAAGAAAATTATCAGCATTCAGAAATGAATCCCCCTGAAGGGAAGATTGTGGATCACCGTGCAGAAGAAACTGCAGGAGGTGGGAATATTGATGGAGGGATTGGTAATGATAAAATGGCTGAAGATCAGATCAATGAATCCATCATTGATAAAGTAGAAAAAGCCAATGCTGCCATTGATGAAATTTCAGAACTTGAAAATGGAAAAAATGATGATTGAATTAAGAGTGGACAAATAAAGAAATTAACCAGTCACAGAGAATGTCTTGTTCTTTGTTACTCAAAAAAGAAAAACCCACCCTGAGTATAAAAAGTAAATGGAAGGACGTCATCACCTTCTTTTGGTTTTCTCATTTCATGCAAGCCACAGATGCAATCATGCTCTGGAACAAACTAAGATCTGCTCTGGAACAAACTAAGATCGGGATAAGTTTGCTGCAGAAATTTTTTCTTACAAAATTTTCCAATGATGTATCAACCTTTGTTTTTGATCTGTAAACAAAGTTATGGGCATAATTTTTACTGTTATTGTGAGATTTCAAAAACGTTATTTTTCCCCACGGACTGTGATTATGCAGACTGTTCCCATTTATACAAAGTATGTGTAATTTTGTTTGTAAATCTTTACATTATTAATTTAGATATTGTGTACTTATCGCTGAATTGAGTAAAAAACACAATTTCTAAAACCCAAATGATGGTTTTAGAGATAATGGGCTAATGACCTCTCTGGTCAGCCCACCACAGATCTAGCTTGGCCTGTCTGAGCTCCTCTTCCTCATTGTTGTGTTTCTCCATTATTATCTTTTTTTCATCTCACTTCTGATTCTTTAGGCTTTCCCTTTTGTTTTGTTTCTCATACTGATGAGTGCCTACATATGTTTCTTAAGCAATAAAGATAAGATAAG
This sequence comes from Melibe viridis, assembly GCA_039654465.1. Classification (NCBI taxonomy): domain Eukaryota; kingdom Metazoa; phylum Mollusca; class Gastropoda; order Nudibranchia; family Dendronotidae; genus Melibe; species Melibe viridis. The sequence goes on along the minus strand of JBCIKM010501550.1, from coordinate 819 downwards.
ATAATTCTTTATTTATCTGAGCATGGAAATTTGATTGCATACGTATATAATTACAAGGATACAAAAGACATTTAACATTTTTATAAATTTGGATGTCAATTTAGATATTACTAAGTATTGACAATATAAAAATGATTGTTTAAAAACAATGAATGGATAAATGCATTGGTACTTCCATTTCACTCATAGGGGTTTTGTTATTGAAGCTATTCAATGAGTCTTGAAAACGAGACTCTTATTTCAGTACAAAAAAACACAACAGGAATCTGTTGATGCAACAGCATTTCATTTAATTGAAAGCAAAGCAAAAACGACCCAAAAAGCCAAATCACAGAAACCTCACCACTGCTGATTCCCCTCCACCCCCACAAAAATCCTCACCATGCGTCCCCCCAAAAAACAAAAACAAAAACAAAACAAACAAACAAAAAAAAACCCAAAAGAAAACAAAATCGATCACGCTGGCAAGAAACAAACAGGAAAAGATAAATATAGGAGCATAACGTGGAAAGTATAACGAGTTATTTCCCTTCCGTTTTATTGCTGCCCATCACGTCATCGATTTGCAGTTGGTGTTAAAAATTTAATTTTGGCCATGTGATCAGCTGTCTGCACTTGTCTTTTGTTTGTCTTTCCCTTAAGACTCCTCTCTTTAAATTGATTTGAAGCCTTTTCTTCAGATTCCTTTACACCCCTCACTTCTAAAAAGTCTTGTTTCTCTTCAGATTTCGGCCCTAATATTACATTATCCCACCCCCTCTCTCTCTCTCTCTCTCTCTCTCTCTCTCTCTCTCTTCTCTCTCTCTCTCTCTCTCTCTC
>JBCIKM010501439.1:0-10069 GCA_039654465.1 Melibe viridis | reverse complement strand
AACGCTTTAAAATTAGCTCTATACCGATTTTTTTCCTCAAATCCCGATTTTTCAAGGCGATCATACTGATTTTTTTTCACTCAAACGGCAGGTCTGTATTTGAAGCCTCAGAGAGAGTACCAATTGTAAACCGTTTTCCCACAAAGTAAACTTTTTGTGAACCCACATTATCTAACCTAGAATTATTCATAATTAGTCTTGTCATACTCACCTCCTCTTCCACCCCCTCCCACCTATCATGATCACCACTCTGAAACACACACTGGCACAGAGAAAGACAATGTATATATATATATAACAGCAACTGTAATATTCATTTTTGTCTCCAAAAAAAACTTTGAGAGATTGACAGATCAGGTCAGTTATTAAGCTGTTCAGAGTGTTGCCCTTCATCAGAATTACATACTCTTGGTTTACCTTTTTTTATAATATTGTATTCCTCTGTCTCCAGGTCCAATTGAATTTATTGAACCGGACCTCTCCAGTCTCCATTCTAGTCGACCAATGTCCCCAGAGCCGGTTGGAGACAAGAGGGACAGTCTGACTGAAAAGCAAAAACAAGGTATGACTGCATAGAATTTGAATATTTTTATTAGATACAGTTTAGCTTGCCCAATAAAAACACACAGTGATAGCCTTTTTAACGGGATGAAATGTCAAGTGACAAACACACGATGTACATTTTCTTCATTAATGTCTTTTGTGAAAATTAAAGGAAGCTGGATTAGATTGTTTTTTCTTCTTAACTTTTGTACCAGGGTTAACAGGATTTTACTTTTTAAAATGAAGAGTCACTCTCTATTTACATCTAAAAAAATGTGTGTCAGTATTGGGTGAGTTATTCTGTTTGAATTGTGTTTCAATGTTTTGGGAGAGGTTGCCTTACCAAGCTTGGAATTGTAGAAACTATGCACGCAAAATTTAAATTCAGCATCACATGTTACAGTGACTTTGAAAGTGGCTTCGATCTAATCTTTCAACAGAGAACTTTTATTTGTTTTTATCTGATCTCAAGGGAAGCAATAGTTGATAATTTCAAGGGACAAAGTCCATTTAGTAATAACTCATACGGCAGTTGTTAAGGTAATGCATAATTTGATAGAAATGAAACTGTTTGCATGGCCTGAAATTTTCTCTTAAATGGAGATTACAGAGAGGAGCTACAGAGTTGCCAACTCTTACGAAAATAGCGGGAGACTCCCGAAAAATGAGCTAATCTCACGCTCTCACGAATTTTACATGGAATCTCACGAAAATTTATCAATAGGATCGACTCGCCGTGATAAACAATTAATCAAGACATCATTCAGCCTTGAGAGTGGGGAATAATTAAAAATCTTCTTTCAAAATGTGGAAATGATAGTTCTAAATTGTTTTGGATTGAAGTTTGGGTATATAGATATAAGATGATTTATTGCATTTTGCCACCCCTCAGACGACTGTCAGGAGTCAGTGGTTGCGATACGGTCATTTTTAAAATGGCGGCCGTCTACCGCGAATGGTCGAAGTTTACGTAAGGGGAGATAATAACAACTTTTTTTGTGCAAGCCACATTTTGATGCTGATTTTTAGGTTTTTTAAAGGATTTTTTAATAGGTGATAATTTTTTTATGAATGGTTAAAATTTTCTTAACAATATTCTGTAGTTCTTTTTAAGTAATACCCATAATTGATAAAATAAATAAAAAGTTTATTATATGCATAAGCAGTAACTCGGAGGGTTATGTTGATGCTAATATTTTTAAATATGATGAACCATTGACACTTTGGGTCATCATGTATATTCCTCTTATTATGTCATTGTTCATTTTCTCATGAAAAAAAGTCAAATCTCCCGAATTTTACCAAAAAATCTCCCCCTAAAAATAATTCAGGGGTTGGCAACTCTGGAGCTATATTGCAGATTAGGGTGGTTTGGTCTCATTGTTATAGAAGAAGGAAAAGCTGCTAATATTAATTATAATCAAGTTATTGTATTTTCTAATTAAGTGTGAATAATATAAAATCCCTTCCTCTATGGCTCAACGTGTAAGTAATTTTGTATGCAAACTCAAGAAAATTATTTTATCAAAGGTAGAAATTGCAAATCTGGATTATTTTTAGAATGCTCTTTGACTGAGAATTTCCTGAAATAGTTTACCCTACTTAACAGTCAGACCTTAACCTACTCCGGAAGGAAGCTAAAGAAATAGGACATTCTGAAATTGAAAACGCTGTCATTTTGGAATAAAAATTTTGCTTCAGGCTAGTTTCTAATGATGGCTGATTTGGCATCTTCTGCCTCCTAATGATCTTTTTGGAATGCCTTGGATGCTCATTTGATGTGTGGAACCACAAAGAACAAACGGTTTTTTTACTTTCTTGTCTTGAATTATTCTAACTTATTAGGTTCATCTCATCACTGCTGTATCAGAGAATGCAGCTTAAGATAAAGGGGAAGAAGTTTGCAAGCACTGCGTGTCATATTAGAATAGGGGTTACCAACTGGTTGATCAATCACAACCCCCCGAGGTCGCAAAGGCTTTGCTGGGGAATTGCGTACCCTTGTTATATGAAGCACTCATGATACTAAACCCTAAGGGGTTGCACCTGCCAAGAGGCTGGGAAGCCTTGTATTAGTGAATGAGTCCACGGGAAATGTTTTTTATGGTCACAGTAATTGAAATGGCGTAAGACATGAGCTTTTTTGGTGAGATTATGGAAGCAAGATTTATCAGAGAAATTTGGACACTTGAACTTGTGAGTCACTTCAAGGATTTTTTGTGAGAAATAACCTTAATGGTCCCTTACATTCTTGGTTGTTTAGTGAATTATTTTAGTCTGCATCTTCATAAATTGCAGACAATGTCCTCTTGTAAAGTAGGCATAAGTCTATGTTTATGGTATCTTTTCTCAGGGGAAGTTACAAATTGGTTGATGGGATGTCTATCTAGTGGCTGTAGGAAGTAGCGAAACGATTCAACAAACCTCCGCCATCCGCCTAACTTTTTTATTAGTAGACTCTGTTATAAGTTCAGATGATAATTTTTTAGAAAAATGACTTTGTATGAAGAAGAACGGTTGCCGTAATCTTAGAAATCATCCAAGAACAGATTTATTATCTTTTAGTCTTTGAGCAGAGATGTTTGATTAAAGCCTTGGGACAGAGAGATTAATACTTATAAAGATTAAAAAACGAGAAACTGTGAGCTTAAATTCCACTCTTGTTTTTTTGTTATGTCTTTAAGTCTTTTAGCAGACGTTCGATTAAAGAAGCCTAGAGACAAAGAGATAAACACTTATAAATAAGTAAATAAGTAATATTGAAAAACTAGAAACTCTTGAGCTTAAAATGCAATCTTTGTTTTGTTGTTTTTCTTAACTTGTGCATTTTTTGACATTCGCCAAAAATATGATTTAAATGCAATGAGAATTTTCTGTGATTACAGATGTTGCGGCATTCAGTGGTAAATTTCATGTACCGCTAATTTGATATAACCCTTTAGATCTTTTTACATTTTTTAAATGCTCTACATTTTTACTTTTTTTTTTTAATTTTAAACGGTGCTTTTTGTGGTCTCTTTGTTTGTTATTCTTTGGTTGGGTGGGATTCAAAAAGTTTGGAATAATATTTAGAGATTTTCCAATTAACAATGTATGAAATTATAATTTGATCAACTGGTTTAATACAGAAAATTCTTTTTTCTGCCCCTTTTTTAAAAAAGTTTTGACATGGATTTATCACGATAAGAAAAATTGATCCAGAATGTAGAGCATTTAATAAAATAACTTAGATGCTGTCTCTTGGGGTTTTTTTTTCAATTTTATTCTTGCGTGCCTATCTGTCTTCTTTTTTTTTTTTAGCTGATGGTGGCTTTACTTGCTGTATATTGTCTCCAAGAAAAAATATTGTTTTAAATAACTCAAATTGGTTTACTGTACTTTTCTACAGTATTGTGCTCCTCTGGGAGTAGTATATTTGTTTTTGTTGACTTTACTCTCATGTATGTTTCTTCACCCTTTTTTTTTAAAAAAAAAAGAAGAAATTGACAATTTTAACTCTATAGTTTCCATGTCTTAAAAACCTAATGCTTCAAGCAATTACACTGTATGCTTTTCTTTTTAATGTTGGAAAATGTTTTTCCTATTATAACTGACTCACTGTATTATGTGTGTGATATTATTGCATCACAGATAGCTCCCTTGTCCTCCATTGATACTGATAAACTGTTAAAGGATAAAGATTCCTTTTGAGTTTTGGTTCCAAGCATACTCCAAAATATTGAAAGGGTATATGCTCTTTCAAGAGCATTCTCACTTACAGAATGTCCACACACATGCACACACACAAAAAATATCCTGACCCCCGCCCCCCCCCCCTTTTTTTTTTTCTTTTCTCTCTTCTTTTTATCGTAACTTGGCATCAACCAATCTACTTTATATTTTCACTCAAGTCATGATCCATACCAATGGCTGTGTCTTTCTGTGGTTGATTCATGTCTTTCAGAAGCCAGCGGGACCCCCAGTCCAGTCCTAGGTGATCAACCTGGGCCTCTCAGTCGCAGTGTCAAGCTTCGTGTGTCCCGCACATGTAATAGCTTGCTCCAATTCTTTCACTATAAAATCATGCATCATAGCCCCTCCCTCTCTTCTTAATCTTCTTGTTCAAATCAGGGTGTTAGAATTTGAAGTCATTGTTTTTTGGAAATTTTTGTCTTGCAAGTCATGGGTTTCTTTTGAAAAGATTGCAACTTTTTTTACCTTTTTCATTTTTGGATGTTGTGTGATATTTGGTGCATTTCGTGTCTTCTCCTGTTTTCACGGCTTGGGTAATAATGTTTTAAACAACATTTGTCTATATTTTTCTTTTATGATATCTCAGAATGTATTGTTGATGAATTTAAAAAACTAAAAAAAAAAAACAACCCCAAAGCAAAACGAAGAAGCCTAAGTTTTTTTGCTCATATTATTGAAAGGAATGAGGAATCAAAGTTTCAAGATAAAGAGTTTTTGTTGTGAAGGTCTCAATATTACTTATTCAAGGTTTGTGATCTTAAGCAGATATCAAGAATTTATGGCTGTATTACAAGCTCAATCCGCTTTTCATCTAAATACCTTGTGTTGCATTGTCATGTCTTTGCTAGAGCTTATAACTTAATACTTCTTTACCCTCTTCATCATGTGCAGAGTAGCAGATGAACAACCTTTTATGATTGTCAAGAGATAGTTTTTAAGCATGTGTGTTTTGAAAGTAATTATGGGGGGAAAAAATTTTTCTTTCTTTATGGTTGTTTTTGAATCTTAATTTTTGTTGGCTTTTTATTTCTTTTGTTAATTAGTTACTCTACGACTATGAGCATACTTTTCTCATCTGTATAGTTGGAAAGAGTGATATTGTGTGTTATAATGGTTGCTTTTAAGCTGTGGTACTTATTTCCTGCTCCCTCTAACAATTACACATGATGGCATGAAACTGAGCTTCTTATGAATTCTAGTTTTGTCACATGACCAAGATCTTTCTTTTCTTTTTTGCTGATGTATCAAATAACTTACTCGCTGCTTTTAATGTGCAGATAGTATTTAAAATGGAAATCCTTGTGAATCTTCCCTTTTCAACAACATTTTTAAGATTGTCTATTTTAAGAAGCATACTCATAAGTGTATGAAAGTGACTAATTGATTTTGTTACTGAAATTCACATTATAAGACATTAATGACAAAAAAAATAAGATAGGTTGCAAATTAATGGATGCAAAAAGGAATATTCTATATAGAGATCAATAGTGAAAATTAATGGATGCAAAAAGGAATATTCTAGATAGAGATCAATAGTGAAAGTTGCTTAACAACTGAACCTTACACTGAAAAGTATAAAAGGTTTAAGATAAATATATGATATTTGATTTGATCTGTCATCCTCTGAAAACTTCTTTCCGATTAGTGGAGGCTTTTTTTAGAAACTGAATCAGGATCTTATTAAAGACGATTCAAATGACTTTGAATTATGCTTTATTTTGTTTAGTTTACTTAAGAGAGAAAATAATTGTTTGAGCCTTAGATTAGCGCACACTATCCATGGATAGTTAGTAGTATTAAAGAAATATTGAGTAGTACAATTAGTTGTGAGAGGGGTCAGAAGAGAAGCTATGAGACTGAAAAAGAAAATCACTTTATTATGAAAAAGCGATGGAGCAACAACAACAACAAAAAAGAATTAGGAAGAAATTAATAGACACTAATTTTCTGTTAAAAATCAGCGGAAAATGAATGTACTGGCAGAAGCTTCATCTTTGACCTATTGGGTACTTCGGGTCAGGAATTTGAACTGAGCTGTGGTAATTTTGTTTGTTTTGATATTAACTAAAAGCTTCATTCCAGGTACCCTAGTTGATCTAGGAGTGAATGAGAACCTGCTGTATCACAGTGCAGTGCCTAACAAGTTGCAGCAAGTCTGATCTTGCAAACTTTGTGTTATATGTCATGCTTAGAGTCGGAAAGGAGCTAAGCTGTGTCCACTTGGAAGGCATTGTGAGATCATTTCACAAGAGGAGGATAAATTTCAGAGATTGGATGAAACTATTACCAGCTGTAAAACAAATTTTTATACCTGACCCTCTCATCTTATTAAAAAGTTGAAGTGTATGGTTCGATTAAGCTATTTTTATCTTTGCTTATGCGAAATTGTTGTAAGAAATGATTCTCAGGAGCGAGGTGTATGTAGTTGTATAGTCACCTATTTCAAAGTTGTATGTCCCAAATATTAGCATTTAAATGATTGGTCTTGTTATCAACTGTCTAAGGTTACTGGACACCTGTAAAAATGGTTATTACAGTTCGTTGAACTGTTGGTTTTCTTTTATTTATTATGTGAATCCTAATTTTGAGAAATTCTATGATATTCTCATTAATCAGTCATTGCTTTCATTTTAACTGCTTTCTCCATGTTCTTATGTTCCCCTCTACTATTACATCATAAAACAGATGACTGTAGGTGCTCATGATTGATAGTGACTGTTCCTCTTTCATTTTTCCTGTCTTTTATGCTTTTGATTGGGATGTTGTCCAAATGTTTTCAGCTTTTCTTTCAATCAAGGATGAGGATTCTTCCCTGAATGTTGTCAAATATTAATGATGTTTTTAACTGTTGTGAATAATTAATTTCGAAGGTGACGTTGTCTTGGGTCTCTGTATGTGTGTCTTTCTTTTTACCAAAATTCTGATAGATTTAAACTAATTTTCTTTTTACTTTCACTGGGTATGATATACTTATCCAAATTATATTGATTCACAAATATAACAAGGCACCTAATGGTGAAAGCATTAAGACCTCTTAATACTACATGCACTGATGTGTTTGCACACTCATACTTAGGTGTGATATTTATAAAAAGATCTTAAGTCCTCTTTCAGGGATGATATTTGTTAATGTTTGAATCTGTAATGTCTGTTTAATCTTTGAGTAATATTTCATTGAAGATATGATACTCTCTCTTTGTCTCAACCGGTTTCATTCAATAATTACCTTGATAAATTAATGAGCTAGATGGTGTAACGGATAAGATATGAAAAAGATAACTACTGAGAAGAAGGAACCACTAAATATTTTGTCAGGAAAGATTAAAAAATAAAAAAGAAAAGAAAAATCAAGCAATACCAAACATTGTTGATAAAACTTGGTGCATGTGTCACATATCAAAAGGCTTTGATCAATTCCAGGAGAAAATTCATGGTTGAAAATGACTGGGCTTTGAACAACTTGTTTTGTTTTTTGTTGTTGGGCTTTTTGTTTTTTTGAGTCGTTTTTTGTCTTTACTCTCTTACTCATTTAACAATCTACAGGGTTTCTGAAGAAGAGGAAGGAAAAGAAAAAGAAAACAAGCAAGAAGGACAAAGATGATAAAGATAATGAATCTTTGTAAGTTTTTTTCTCTCTGTTTTTTTACTTAGTTATAGCTGTTGCAACACAGGTAGCCGTGTAAGAGTTTATTTTGTTGGACTTTGGTTGAAAAATGACTCCACTCTAAGAAAAGAGCCCAGCTTAATCTCACTCACTCACTCACTCACTCCCATGACTGGATAGTCGTTGGAGGGGACTTATATGAAGCAGAAGCCACAGTCTTCCAGCTAAATCTGTTCTGCAGCCATTAACCATCACAGCAAAAAACAGTATTCCATCTTAGCTTGAGGATTTTAAACCAGTTTTTGGTGATGAAAAGTTGTCATAATATGGACATGCTGATAAATCAATATTTTCCATCTTACTAAGGACAAGACAAAGAACAAATATAAATGCTAAGCCATTGTTGGCGAGTGAGTTGTGCAACTTCCTTTGCTACAGGCACAGTGCTTGCTTACTGAGACAAAGAATAAAGGCATTAATGAAAGTGAGAAGCGAGAAGAGTGGTGGAAATAACAAACTGGTGGTGATCAATAAGACTGCATTGGTACTTCCTCTTTATCAAATGGCTTGTACATTACCTTTATCAAACAGAGTAATGGTTTGTAGGTGGTTGGTGGAATCTAGGGATCTGTAAGCTTTAATTTTAGGGGAAGGGGAGAGGAAGCAATTGTAGAATTTGGTGGAGAGGGAACTGGTTTTTATCCCTTTTGGTTCAAATGTTGAGAAGCAAGACTGAGAGATTAGAAATCAGGATGTTACTTCTAGTCTTAAGATGGGATCAACAGAAACTTTTATGATGAGCTACAAAGTTCTCATTTACAGTATGATACTTCTTGACAGGTCATTATTGAACAAAAACAAAACTTTAGGTCAGAGTCTTTTCTCAGAAAATACTACAAGTCCATTATTTTTATCTACATTTCTTATTTTACAGGGAGAGCCAAGACTCTGTGAGTAATTTTAATTCCCCCTCATTAGCCAAAATAAAAAGACCATTTGTTACTTTTTAAGGTAACTTTACTAAATAAGAAGACTTTTACGCTAGATAAAATTTGTCTCAGTATTTCAATGGCCATTTCATGTAGCTGAGTCTAACATGCTTGCAGTCATCTCACTGAGTAAAACTTATAGAGATTTTAGGTGAAACACTTTGTTATTTCTCTTTAGATTTTAATATGAGACTTCTTTCTGTCTACCAAAATTATTATTCTCATAAAGCCTTCCTCTCCTTTATGTTCTTTGTACGTATGTCATACTGCAGAAAGTGGAAGTGGATGAGGAAGGCTACAGAATCAGACCAGACATATCATCTGAAAGTATCCTTTATAATCTATGATATTTCTATTTGTATAATTTTGTTGTTTTTATGCTCATTTTATTTTGTATGTCTTTTCATTTAAAATAGAAATTACACCATAATATATGACTTCACATAGAAAAAACATGGCAGAGGGGTAAGGTGCTCGCCTCTCAAACAAGAGTCCCAGATTGAAGTCCCATGAAGGGCAAAAGTTATTCTGGTCGTTTTCTGGTCAGTGGAAGGTGTTTTTTCTTTTTTCAAGAACAGCTTTATGACACTCACAACTGGTTGCACTAAAAGTGTTCTCACAGTCAAATCCCTTAAATACACATTTCTAACATTCTACGTGCAGGGCTCTAAAAATTTGAAAGTACTCCCTGAAAGTTCCATGCCAGTAACTACATTGCTTCATGATCAGCTTAAACACTATTGAACCCCCTTCTGGGCTTAGCTTTTTAAAATTTCATTTTATAAAGTTCTATTCAAAATATTGCCTTGAAGAAGTGAGTTTGTTTGAAGTTAAATTTTGTTGTTGTCAGCTTTTTGTCAAGTGAAAAATATATTAATAATTACCTCACATTTGAGGTCTCAAGAGTGACAATGTTGCCTTAATTCAGTGTCAGATAATGGGGACAAAAACAGTTGGTACTCAAGTGATAGTGACACAGATTCTGGTGAGTAAATCTACTCTTTTTCTGTATAAGTTGCTTACTGTTTGTATGACTTCCGCTTAACTCATTGCGTACTGTGAACCGATAAATCGGTTCTCAAAAATGCTATATTTACACTGTGAACCGATTATTCGGTTCTGATGGTAGGGCTCACATTTCGTCATTCGTTTCAATAAATCCTTCTTTTTACATTTCTTCCGATAGTTGTAAAAGCAAAGG
>JBCIKM010501219.1:5425-19878 GCA_039654465.1 Melibe viridis | reverse complement strand
ACACACACACACACACACACACACACACACACACACACACACACACACACACACACACACACACACACACACCTGGGGCAATTTACAGTGAATGTGTCAAACGGGCTTGCCCCCACCCCCACACACTACAGTCTACATTGTCTTGTCTCTACCCTTCCTTGCTTTTGCCTTGCATTTTGTCACATTGCCTACTTGAATCACACCCAGTGCACAATGACTGGAAATATTTCTCTATTCTGTTCAGTCAAAGGTAAAATGTAGTATGCATCATGTTCAATAATCTCTTGCTGTGCCCGAGGTTCTGATTTTGAATTGTCGTTGTTTATTATTTGGTTGTATATTGGAGATTTTAGGACCCCAGGACACTCAAGTGTCATAGAGGAGCCCAGAGGAGAGCAAGATGATAGATTTGTTTAAAGGGGGAACAGATCAAACCAAAAACAGCAGAGAGATGATTTACACTGAAAAATAAATATCTCTCAAGACACATTAGACACCAAAGAGAGATGATTTACAATGACAAAAAATAATATCTCTCATTACAAAAATAAACAATGGCCATCACTCATGGCAGCATAATGGTGCAGGAAGACCCAGGATCTTTAAACCCCCTTTGTGTACAAAAGTACTCAATACGTTTAAATTGTGACCCTGCAGTCATGTACCAAAAGGTATGAAATAAAAAATGACCACTGTAACCTAAACAAGACAACAAAAACTGGACTGGTAGGGGAAAAAGTAAGACAATAGATTCAGTGTAAAAGATAAGGAACAGAAGTAGTAGTGTCCACCAGGGACACCCACCAACCGCCTGCGTATTGTCATTATTTCAGTTATAAAATGTAGAGTTTAAAGAGGAAACAAATTTCTTGTTAGTTCGGAGTTCTCGTTATTGCCACTGTATTAAGAAATCTCTCTGTTACAAGTTTAGCGTTGTGCTGCAAAACAACTCTACATAAAAAAATGAAGAAAAAAGTGCAAATGGTCTGATTAGTGAACAATGCGAAACACTTTTGATCCAATTGCTTTCACCACCAATATTGCGACACTCAGCGAGGTTTTGGAGTGCCCTGGTGGGAGGGGGGGGGGGGGGGGGGAATGGGGTCTGTCAGAGAGAGGTCACTCCTCTCTTTGGACTATGATGGTCATGGTGCACAGCGCTGGAAATGAAAAACAATGGAAGACCTTAGCAAGGCAGTGATGGGATTGGGAAAAGTGATGGTTGTCTTTGTTGTTCATGATGAGCAAAGGAAGTTAGAATGAAGCTCTATTGTCTTAGCTTTCCCCCCATATCTTTTCCTAAGTCCTGCTTCTATTGTGTTTTAAAACATTGGTACCCACTTAGATGCCTTTTGTTAAATATATGGTAAATTAGCTCTCTGCTGTTTATGGTTTAACCTGTTCGTGCTTAACTAATTCTTTCATTTTATTTTTCCCTTGGGCCCCTCTATGATTCGATGACTCAAACCAGTTCAAGTAAACTTCCACAGAAGATCATGTGTTCTCCTCATTTTGTAGATAAGTCTTATTTTAACCACCCCTGATTTAGAGAGGTCTATCTAACATGAGCAAAGAAAGATTATAACATAAAGAGGTATTAATAGATTTTTTTGTTATCTGATTGAAATTAAAACTGATTTTTGTTTCAAAACAGACTCTGTCTGATGATGAAATGCAAAGGATTGGAACAGAAATGAACCTCTCAGAGACTTGCTTCATTGAAGGTCTTGATAAAAGCCTTGATTTTAAATCAGGTAAAATTTGAGTAGCTGGTGATTGATGCCAGAATGAATGACATCTATGTTGATAAGCAGCATGAGTAGAAATTTGGAGCATTGAATTTAAAAGTGTCAAAGTAGCAATTCTTTCACAAGAGAACTTTTCTTTGCAAAGTTTTGAATGACTTGAGTACCATCTCATCTAAATAACCTCTCAAATGCATGATTGATTTAAATTTAATCTGAACAGGAAGGTCCTGTGTGCCAGTTACCATAATTATGGATTCTTGATGCCGATGATAGTAAAATTAAAAATTTACCGTTTTGATATATCATGAAAATACAAGTCTACCAAATCCAACTCATTACATTCTCAGCCTACCCTCTTCATTTCATTATCATTCTATGGGTTACTTTTACCTTTACAGGCATGAAGAAATTCACAAGCTGTGGTGTGTGATAACAGTGTTTACATACCCTTTTAAAAAATAAAATTTCAATAAAAAACAAAGATTATAAATGGTAAAGAAAGGGAGCACCTGCCCCTGTTTGATTTACAGTCCACCTAATTAGTTAATAATTATTTCCATTAACATGCAGGCTCGATCCATTAATTTCTCTGCTGTGGACAATGAAGCTATTAGGCCATATTTTGTCTTGGTTATTTTAGGGGCTACTATGAATAAGTTGGAAGGCCACACAAATCAATTTATTTTTTGCCATTACTACCAGTGTTGATGAACAATCCTCCTACGACCCACTGGGACTTAATTTGCTCTCATTAGGTCTAACACACATCAACAAAAATATCCAGAATCACTGAGTCATTCAGTAAAATATAAATGAAAGAGAAGAAGACTGAGGAGTCTAGCAATGCACATTACATCAATTTGCCTTACTTGCTTAACTCTGTTGCTTTCTTTCTGATTACATACTTACACAAAGTTAATCGTAAGGGGTTTACATAAAAAAAAAAATCTTGGCTAAGAATTGCTTGCTGCTGCCTTTACAAAAGATCTTTCAATTTAAATCTAGTAACTCCTCCTTCTGGAAGAAAAAGCTGTCACTCAAAATGCTGGATTAAGCAGAACTGTGTGAATTATATTCATGTTATTTGATGATTCAATCCTCCAGGCAGTCGTTTTTCTCTACGCTGGTTTACTCCTACGACTGAAGTGGACTTGTGTGGTCACGCCACTCTTGCATCTGCAGCTGTGTTGTTAAATGAAGTTGGTAAGTGGAAGTCTAATCAGTATCAGCTATTTGAATAAATGATGATCCAAAGTTTCATTTCTTTGCTTTAAAAAAGCCTGAATTTAAGTGGTGATTCTAGTTCAAGACTAACAATATGGAACACATTTAAAAAGAAATTTTACAAAATCTGTATTTGTGGACAACATGGCATTAATGCAGTCAGCATTTCATTGATTTGGAAGTATTGCATCATTAATATGGAAGTTGTCTATGGATGTTACCCCAAAGGGCAAACTACTCAAAAATTCATGATTAAACCTTGAGAATATTTAAAGCGCTATATCCTTTAATAATGGTATATCAATGCTTAGGTTTCGATCTCATGTGAGTAAGTCATGTCAAGGTAAATGAGGTTTGCCAATGCAACTTTGCAATCCAGAATAATTTTGTTGCAATTGTGCTTATTTGATAGGATATCTCCCTTCTTTTATTTATTTTTTTTCACCTTCATCTTCTATTTACCCTTGGTAGGGAATGAGAATCAAGTTGTCTACTTCATGACCAGAAGTGGAGAGTTATCAGTGCAGCAACACTCAGATGGGACAGACCGTCTTGCCATGGATTTTCCCAACAATGAACCTTTGCCTGTTGTAAGTGCTGCATGCATGGCTCTCTAGACAATTTTGAAGACATGTAAACATATAATACCTCTCATTCACACTATGTCCATCCTCAAAAGTTCTTGTTAGTCTGGTTCTGATTGAGCTTCAGGAAAATTTCATTTACTAGCAGATATCAGTTACAAAACAGAAAGCTTGGTAAATAATATTACCTTATTTATTGTAATCACGGAATATCACAAATTAATTCTTGCCTCAGTAGGGGGCATGACAAAATTCCCTAACCAAAGACACAGTGGTTTTTCTTGGTGGATCTCATAAGCACATAACTTCTTAGGTAAATTACTAAACAATACACAGGAACCTTAAGATTTGTATCATAGACTTGTTCTTTGTGGTGTTCATAGCTTAGTGGTGAACACAACTAAATGTGAGAGTTGCAACCACTGGATGGTAGGATCATTTCCAGGCTCTGCCAACAAATTTAATATAAAAAACACCATTTGTGATGTGTTTTTGGGTTGGGCAAGGCACTTACCTCATCTTATTGGATATGGATGTAAAGGAGGCCCCCTTGGTTGTCTTTGTCTGATAAACTGTGAAACGCCTAACAGGCAGGCCGTATCATGTGTTATATGCTGATTATCTGCCAGGGATATGGTGGTAAAGCACCAAGAGCATGGTGATGACAGTGAATAAATGAAATAAAATTCACTTAGGGTCAGTCCCAAGGAAAGACTAGGATAATCCAGGCTTCAGCTGCAGTGTGTTTGGTGCAACAGCCCTGGCAGGAACAGAACCCACTCATGTCCGGGCAATCCCCACAAAACTGTTCACCTGTGCTTAGCGAGGTCATTGCTAGCAGATGCTTTGCATGGTTTTCCGACAACGACATAATCATTAACCATAGCTGATTGGTGATTATGCCATTGTAAACGCTTTGGAGCACTCTGTGTGGATTTGTTGCTATTTAAATGGATTATACATTACATCATGTGAGAATGGAAATTCAACGCCATGCCAAATATTCCACCTGAATTGTTCCTTGTAGAAACATTTGCAGAATTATTGATGTTTGGATCGGTGATCCCATATCTTTCTGTATTTCCTCAGGAGGTTCAAGATCTGGAAAAGTTACTGCTTGTAAGTTTTGGTGCCTTTGTATCCTTTTGAATTCTGTATTAAAAATATTGAATTTTACCTTTGAATTGATTTGAGCTGATGATATCCCTTAGATCAAAAAATGACTTTTTTATTGATAAATATTTTTTTGCCTGATCTATTGTAATAAAAAGTAGTAGATTTTATTCATGGCTTAAAGTTTTGTTGTTTAACAATTGAAATTGATGGGAATGGAGCCTTTTACCATCCACTGGATATTTTGTCTAAAAGATTTTAAAAGTAAATAAAAAGTATTTGAAAATCTTAACACTGATCAAGCTTTTTCAGCCTTGATAAATTCATCACAAGTTTGTGTATGCCAGCTCAACTTTCCTGCAACTGTGAATCCTTTGTGATTTCTTATTACAGTGAAGAAAATCTCCAATGAGGTTTATAGCAAATAATTTCATTTTCATTGGTATTTCTGCTTCATGTGCAGCATTTTATATAACCACTTTAAGAGATCAGTATTAGCCTAGATTTAGGTTTCTAAAAAGGCAGAATTTTTTGTTTAGATGATTGACTGCACACTGCATGCAACAGAACATGGCAAATTTAATCATTTAGTTTTTATAGCTATGGACCGCAAACTCTTCTTGGGGCTGATGGGAAAGGGTTTTGGCGTGTGAGGCATGCTTCAAGTATGAGGAAAGAGTTGCTGGATTTAATGATAGACTTTTAATTTATGATCAGCAGTTTGGTTTGAAAAATACAACAGTGTGTTTGAGGTAACACACCTGTATATTATGTGGGTGCTAAAGTCTACTAGTACTGTATAGAAAATAAAACTTCAGAGCAATGAGTTGAGTCAGTTATTCATACCAGCTTTGATAATCCTGTGTATGCAGGGTTTTATCTCCAAATGTTCCATTCTCACAACTTAACAGACTTGTGTGGATGACTTGGAATGGATTGAAGAGGTGAAGTATTCAAGCACCACCAAGAAGCTGCTTGTCCGCCTGAAGGACTCCATCCACAGGTAAATCCTCTCGCCAAGGAAGGCACTGCTTGTCCTTATTTTCCCTCCACAACAAAAGTTTAATACACAGGTGTGCATTTCTTTTTCTTGTTTCTGCTCTTCTTGACCTTGTTCCTGTCCTTGTTCTTGTTCTTGCTCTCTTTTTTGTTGCTCTTCTTTTATTCTTTTTTTTATTTTTTTATTTGTTATTAAACATCGCAAAGTTTATAAAAATTGCTTTGACCGAAGAAAACTTTAAACTTTTTCTGCAGGAAAAACAAACTCCAAAGCCCCAAGGGAAAAGAAAAGTAAAAATTGTAACAAAGTCAGAGTTATTTAGAAATCAATACCACTTGCAGTGGTTTTAATATATTCACCCTCCTGTGAATTTAAACAGTATCCATTGAAAGAAGAGAAAATAGTGTGGAAAAAAAATACTCATGAAGAATTCAGAGAATGAATTGACAACAGGTAATAATATTTTTATATAGTGTGAGTATTAATAAAATCTCTTATCTTATCCACAGAGATGTGTTGGAACAAATCAGCCCCCCAGCCAGTTTGATGCTTTTGGCAGAACCTGCAGAGACAGTGAAAGGGATGGGTATCACGCTGAAAGGTTCCCATGAGAATGGCTGCGTTGATGCAGATGGCAATGTCTATGATTTTGTTTCCCGTTACTTTGCCCCTTGGTTGGGAATTCCAGAGGATCCTGTCACAGGTGACTGTCTGTCTCTAAGTTCAAAATGCAGAGGCTAGGGAAGTTAACTGTAGTATCTGCGAATTGGTATAATATTATTATAATAATTTATTTATATACAAAGCACACAACAGCAGCTCAATGTAACCGAAGTGAGGCAAAGTATCCTTTCTTATCATTAGAAATCTGTTTCAAGGCTTGAGGAGTTCCCACATCCTAACCTCAGTGTTAATATCCACTGGTTCTAGTCACATGAACAGCAAAATATGTAGGGTCATTCCCTCGTCAAAAGCCACTCCCTGGTCATTAGTAAGTTGGATCAAGAATCTAGTCCTACGGAGATGGACAATGAACTAAGAGGTCCTGTGTGCACCTTGGGCAGGTTAAAAAAACTTTTTCTTCTCACTTGCAGAATTCCCTCATTTATTGTTCTCAGAAAGCTTCAAATCTGGACTATTTCTATCCCCTTCTCTTTAATACATACTAGCGCATCAGTATTCAAGTTTGAAGTACAACAATAAATATCAAAAGCAATTCTACCTGAATTTGTTGCAAAAAGAAAACTCCTGTTGTTTAAGTGTGTGTAATAATGTAAACTTAACCTGCAGCTAATGAAGCATTGCTAATTTGTTTGGTTTGAGTTCTAAGTAAATAATATTCTATCTGCAAGTGTTTTTGAAAAAAATTGTGTTTTGTTATCATCATCAGGTTCATGGCACACAGTGGCTGGGCCCTACTGGGCCAAACAACTGGGCAAGAATCAACTTTATGGTAAAAATTTTTTAATATTTCAGTAGTACCGTGTTTCAACTCTTTCACTCTTTCTCTTAATAATGGAATGCAGTTCAGATCTCAGGGGCCGTTCAAATATAATCTTACACCTTTATTGGGACTTTTTTACCCTCTTCGATTATATACTTCCTGATCCCAAAAAAGGAAAATCTTTCGAAGATTCTCTCAATTCTACAAATGTTACCCAATTTGAACCAAACTTTGGTTGGTTATAAATAAACTTCAGGCAATTTTATTCTATCAACCACTCATAAAAGCCAATTGTGCATTTCTTGATTTTTCCTTTGTAAATTAACCAAAGCATTACAGAGTGCTTGGTGGCCATTTAGAGCATCTCTTCAAAGAAGTATCCTTCTAATTACGGCCTTTCCTGAGAAATTCTCGAGAATCATCAGATGTCTCTATGACAACTTTTCCTGCCAAGTCATTCACAATGGGAGACTTTCAAAAGAATTCAGAATCACCTCTGGTGTCAGACCTGGCTGCTTGCTTTCTCCACTCCTTTTTCTTGTAGTATTGGATTGGGTAACCTGAACAGCCAATGTAACCTCAAAGAAAGGCATCCAGTCAACCCTCTGTTCCAAACGAGAGGATTTGGAATTTGCAGATGATCTGGCTCTGCTGTCACACAAGCTTCAGGATATGCAAGACAAAATCACATCTCTAGCGCAGACAGCAGAAAATGTAGGGTTGCAAATCAGCAGAGAAAAGACAAAGATGCTACGCATTAGTAGTGGGCAGGAAGCCCCAGTTCTTATCAAAGGAGAAGCAGTGGAGGATGTTTGGGAAGCCAAACAGGGGGTATTGAGGAGGATACTCAAGAGTAAAGAAAGCATGACAGGCCTTTGCCATTCTAAGACCGCTCTGGACCTCCAAAAACATCTCCAACACCAAACTGAGAATATTTAGCTCTTATGTGAAATCCGTGTTGTTGTATGAGTCTGTAACATGGAGAGTGACTGCCACCACTTCGAAGAAGATCCAACATTTCATCAAGTGCCTTTGACAGATTCTCCACCTTAAATGGTATGACAAAGTGCCAAATTCAGAGTTGTGGAAAAAAGCAAATCAGCTCCCAATAAATGAACAAGTCAAGAAGAGAAAATTTGTGATGGATCGGCCATACTTGGCAGAAAGCCAACCTCAACACCACCAGGCAAGCCCTTGACGCGAACCCCCAAGGGAGAAGGAAGAGAAGATGCCCCAAGCAGACCTGAAAAAGAAACTTGCAGAGTGAGCTTAAAGCCTAAGGTACGACATTGGAAGAGGCAAAGGTACAAGCCAAAGACAGAGAGGTGTGGAAGGATATTGTTGAGGCCCAGTGCTCCACAAGGAGTGAAGAGGATTAAGTCAAGTCAAGTCATCCAAAGGAGTGTTTTTACATCCTACTTTTTTACACAAGAAGATAAAAATCTAATGAAAATGCTGTTAGCTGTTTTCCCTCTTGTTTATTGTATAAAAAAACTTACTGAGGGATAGGAATAGGGGTATGATATTCTACCTCTTGTAATAGTGGAAATTTAGTTTAGTGGGCCTCATAATTGTATCATTTCATCTTTAGTGTTGAAGCTATTTTCATTATACGTGAGAATTTCATATTTGAATACCGTTACCAGAAATCTGAATATAGCAGCTAAAAGCACAAGGAGTTGATCACTATTTAGCAATTTACAGTTTCCTTTTATCTTGCATACTTTCCGGTGTAATGGCTTTCAACTTTGATGATTTTTCAAATGACTCAATCCCAAGCCAAGATAATGTCAAAAATGACCAATACAGTGATGTGTGATGTTGAGGGCAGTGATATTGTGTATGGTGGGGCTCCAGATGATAAAGAAGCTAGGACAAGCAATTCTGAGACTCTGAGAGGGTCCCACTCGAGTGGCAGTCTCTCTGACGTTTTTATTGAAATGTTTATCCAGAAAACAGGCCCTAATGTCCCTCGAATCCATGGAAGTAAAACTTTTGAATTATTTTACTTGCTTTTTGGTCTCTCTTTCTTTGAGTTGTGTGCTTAACAAACTTTATGCAGCTGAAAAAGGAAAGACAAACTTCAAATAGACCCCTAGGACTTTTTTTTTCTGCAACATGATGTTTGAATTTTTAAAAAAACAGCCTACTTTACTCAGTTCAAATCCTCTTTTTCATGTGTCAGTAACGTTTTTCAGGATCAAGAAGGGAACACAAAACTAAGAAATGCATAAAACGGAGTTTTTCATAATCTTTTTTTTTTTTACATTATTTTTTGGCACACATGTTTGCTATCATTTTAAATTTCATTCTTTTGTCAATCTAATTCACATTTTTAAGTTGATGTAACACCAATTGTTTCCTTGATATAAATTTTTAAAATCATCGAGTTACGTTGGCACTCAGCATTACTTCCCTTATCCCTGTAATCTGAGGTTGTAGAATTAGTTAAGGTTTGGCAATGAAAGGATTAAATACTGTTTAAAATTTAACAAAGTTCATTATGATGATGAATATTTCTTTTAAACTAAAATAAAGACCCTCACTTTTTTAAAACCCAGCTCGTCAATGCTCTCCAAGGGGTGGTGACATTTGGGTCGATGTCAAGGACACAAGAGTCACCCTGATGGGCCAGTCTGCGATCAAGCTGAGAGGAACGTTCCAGTTTTAAGCTTAATCATTTGGTAATGAGGGGAGAGCTTACCTATGCACAGTTTATATTGACTTGAGAATGATAATTGTTGTTTCACCTTTTTTGCTGCTAAAAGGGGCACATCAAAAGCATTTTAGTGTTTGGGATGTTTGAAAATTAATGTCCCCAAGGCCATCATTTAAAAAAGACACAACACAACCACATTTATTTTATGTAGTAGTAAAATTGTGCGTCTATACAGAAGTTGATGTAAAGTTCAAAATATTTTCCATTACTAGCACACTCAACAACAGCAAAACTCCTGGTGTTTTGTTCATGAATCAACCAATATAGACATTTACCCCACCTCTGTCCTTGGTGGGTCTACTTCTGTCTCTTGTCTTTTAGTTAGAGCTATCATCTCGCTTTTTCTAGTACTCTTTCCACCACTCTCTTTCACCAACACACACTCTGCTTTTTTGTGTTTTGTTAGATAGTCTTGGCTATGCTTGTTGTTCCTTTGTCTCTGAGTGTGTTTGCTCTTGTTAGTGAGAGATAACATTTCTTTTTCCTTGTAAATCATCTCAATGTGAAAATGTCTCTGGCAGGGTCCAGAGTTATCTGCTCTTTTAACTAATATATCATCTTATTCTCCTCTTAGGCACCTCTGTGACCCTTGTGAATTGTGGTGCCCTAAAACTAACAAAAACAAACAAATTTCAACTCAAATCTGTTACCCATCATCTCACATATCTGGAATGAACTCGGCTTACATTGATAAAGTGTAACACTTTTCAAATATTATTAATCAGTTATCCAATATTTTGTTTTTATTATTTTATTTGTTTGTTTATTTTGTTTGGGTTTTTCTTTTTGGGTTGTTGATGTCAGATTACTTTACCTTGGCCTTTGTCTTTCAAATGTGTTAACATAATATTGGGTGCATGAAAAAAAAAAAATGCCCCAAACCGGAACACTCATAATCTGTATTATAATTAACTAAGTTTAACAAAACTCAACATAAAATTAATAGACAGGACTTGTAGCCCCACACAGATACATTATTACTAATAATACACTTATTTATAAATTAAATGATATTTGCCCATTGATAAAAATGAGCTATTTGTGGAACAGTCACATAAAATCATTTTGCTAATTAGTGTAATATTTGGTAAAGGTGATTTCACCAGTTCAAGCAAATCACTTTGTTATACAAACAGTAGGATCACAACTTCTGCTTTGTGTCTACATTCTTCTGTCCATCTCAGCTGTAAGGAGTACAAAACCAATGATTAGGAAAGGAAAGCTCAAGTATGCTGGACGTGGCCTGAGAAATACCAACTGTTACCTTATCTCCAGTGTTTTTTCAAGGCAAATGGAAAAACGGCAGGCCACCCACAGGTTTGATTGACAACATCAGCAGAGGCATCAGTGGCCTTAAATTACATGAAGCAGCCAGGATCAGCAAAGACAGAGAATGTTGGAGGAGGGTTGTGCATTTGGCATCAGATGCAGCGGCCAATATTGACCTCGGTGATGACAACAGGTGACAGGTGAGGTGACTTACTTGGGCATGAGCGGCAGCATATTTTTGGGGGCTAGCCGTGGTCAAAATCCACAGCCGGCCTCTTTGCTGCATTACCCCTTGTATTCCTCATTACGCCAGGCAAGATCAGGCACGGTGGACCGATCATCTGCCTGTCTTCAATTCTTGTGATCCAGAGTTCTTTTCGGCTCCTTGGAGCTGGGTCCTGACACTGCTTAGGCAGTATGAAGGGATATGGATAACAAATAACAAAACTATACAGGTCCAGTGGACCCAGCCAGTCGGAATCAGGGGTAAAATATGCCAGTGGGGAAAGGGTTAATGATAACTATCTCTCAGTTTTTTGTCACACACTGACAATGAAGCAACTTACTTGGTTGAGAAAAATTACCCAACATATGATAATGTAGGAATCCTATATTATATCCCTCTTTACTTCTCAACAAAGAAGAATGTAATTATTGCCTGTGGTCGAAACTAATAGTAAACAATATCTGTGTGCAAAGATTCAGGTTATTTCCACATTGGTGAGTGGATACATGGTAGAGATTTATTTATTGAGTTAAATTTTTTTGCTGTGACTGCCTCTGGCGTCCAGTCGAAGCATCCATTCATCTTTACTTGACAGCAGGCAAATCGAAATTAGAGAAGTGATAATGGACACTTGAACTTTCAACTAGTAGGACATTTTAAATTGACAGGGACGGTATATGTTGAAAGATTGATCAATGAGATTAGAATGAGTTAATAAGATAGCTTAAGTAACCCCACTCTTGGTTAGCGAGGCGGGGTTACTTGGGCCACTCCCCATAAAACTAAAAGAGAGACTCAACTTAAAAAATATAAAATTTTATCTGCATCATCTTTATTAATAGCCTTAATACAACATATGATTGTACTTTAGTTGATTCATTAATGCTGTATAAAGGAAGTCTGATTATAAGGGGCATGTTGAGTGTTCAAACGGCAGCCAGCTTAAAAAATCCAAATTTTCCAGAAAATTCTATAAGATATATTTATCTATATTTATTTTTAAAAATTGTTTTAGAATGTAAACATAATGCAAAAAAGAATGCTGAACTTTGTTAGATTTTGAAGAAAAAAGTTAAAAAAAAAACTATTCCTTTTCAAAACAAGTGGCCCAAGTAACCACACTCTACAATAGTCTTAATTAAACATTCATATCTAACTTGTCTTTAACCCCAGTACATTGAAACTGCACATTTAAAATTCAGTTGCTAATCATTGTTTGCGTTGAGTTTTGGTAAACTACATTAAAGCACAGTTTTTGAGCGCTCTAGTTTTGGGTCTTTTTTCTTCATGCACCCTATTCAGCATTAACTGTTATTTTGGCCTTTGATTTGAGATTTTAAAATCAACTTCAAATTTTCCAAGTTTTGAAATATTAAGTTGACTCTCGAGTGCTTCATGTAATATTTTAATGAGTTAGTACTAGTCTGATAGTGATGCAAGGGAAAGGAAATTTTTACTCAGGGAATACATTATAATTCATTACAATTTTCTACACTTTGACTTTGTGCGTGATTTACAATGATCAGGATGCTTGTGCAGTGTTTAATCTGTGTATAGTCCTAAAGACATTCTTGAAACTCCATGAAAAAGTCAAGTTCAAAGATAAGAAAAGAATGAGAATTTTATAACATTGGACATGTCAGAGTTTCATGGCTTTGTGTTCAATGAATACACATTTGTTTGCCATTTTTAACTAGTAATTCTTATTATCTTTTGTTTTAAGAGACAAAGGACTGTTAGCTTGTATCTGACTTAGCCCTTCAGCTGCCTGAAGTGTCACTGAAGATACTCTTTGAACTGAGTCATTATGTATGGTTTTAATGAAAATATAATGCTTGATGATTTTACAGGATGCATGCAACTGGGATATGGTGGAATAAACAGACAATATCAACTGTCCAGATTTCTTTTCTTGAGTTCAATATTGTCAAGTAAATTGTTTTTTGTGTACTGTATAATGGTATTATAAGAGAATATACGTTTGTGTAAAAATAATTCATGTCTTGTCATCAAAAAGTATAATATACTGAGCGTCATAAGTAATGCAAAAAAGTTCAACTCATAGCAGCATGGCATCCAGTGGATGGATTTGGATGAAATCAACTGCAAATAAAAACTGAATTATTGTCAAATCTGCATAGCCAAAATCATGATGCTGAAAATTTCACATCACTGGTTTGTAAACCGTGGACTGGCTGGTTAGGCGCATTACAATATTTCGGACAGAGACACAATTGTCCGATCTACAACCAGGAGGACCTCCGAGCTTTACATCCATCTCCAACAGCATGAGGTAAGTGTGGTAAAGTGCCTTACACAAGGGCACAACGTAAATGGCCAGAGGCTATACATGGGGCAGCGGATCTGAGAAGTGACTTTTCACGTCACCACTCCAAACACTAGCCGCGATCGTGACTGCTTGACTCCCACATGTAGTAGCAAGTAGTGTTGACCACTGAACCATCAACGCCAAAGAAACAAAGAAGGCAAGCGAAGTTCTTTTTTTCATTTTTTGTTTTTTTCTCTTTCCTTTCCCTTATCCAACTTCGTTTGCCTTCACTAATTATTTTTTTCCCTACACTTTTATTTTGCTATATCTATTTCTTTTGCTTCTCAGTTTTTTCCCTAGACTGTTTCATTTTTCTATTTCATTTGCCTATTTGTTTCTTCTCCTTTGTACATTATATGGGTTTTTTTTTTCTCTTTCATTTGCCTATTTGCTTCTTCTCCTTTGCACCTTATGTGTTTCTTTTGCTTCTTTTCCTTTGGATATGTGTTTCTTTTGCTTCTCCTTTGTACCATAAGTTTCTTTTGCTTCTTTTTATTTTGCTTTTCTTTGCCCTTTTCTTTTTTTTTGCCTTTTGTGTGTGCTTTCCTCCTTTATTCATGTTTCTTTTGCTCATGTCCTTCTTCTGCCTTCTCTGTTCCTTTTTTCTTCTTCTCTCTCTTTCCCCTTATATATCATTATTAGTGAAAAAATGATCCGTCTTTCACACCAGTCTATTCTTCTTCTTCAGCATATCGAGGCCCCCTGATTGAGGATCAGCCGACATTAGACACACATTATATACTTGTTTAAAAAGAGGGGGGGGGGGGGGGGAGGGAGGGGGGGGAGGGGGGAAGGGG
>JBCIKM010501109.1:0-10070 GCA_039654465.1 Melibe viridis | reverse complement strand
AAAAAAAATATATATATATCCTGCTTTTCCCCCTTCTCCCCTATCCCTCTCTCCTTTGAATCTTCCCTAAAAAAAAAAAAAAAATATATCCTGCTTTTCCCCCTTCTCCCCTATCCCTCTCTCCTTTAAATCTTCCCTAATACTATCCTTTCCAACCACATTTCTTCACAGCTCATTCATTCACTGGCATGTGATTGTCTTTCTTACTTTCATTGCCATCTTCTTTCTGTGGTACGCTTTTTCAACTCTATGTGTGGCACATTTCCGTACCCTCATTGAATGTATTGTTTTTGTTATCCTTGGATATTTTTCTCTTTCTTGATATTTCAATTCTTTATCAGGGAATAATAAAAGTAGTAAATAAAAATCCTGTAATATATGGAGTAAGAGGGACCTCAGGTAACAACTTTAGCCTTCAAACTAAACATTGAGTGAGAAACAAAACTATCCATTTTTCAGTATGTTTCTTTAGGAATCAGATTGATTAGATTGAAAAAGCTATAGCTTCACTGCTCTGACACATTGTGTACCCTTAGTGACAGGTTTCACACTACATCAATTTGTATGAAATATGGACATAAAATTAAATAGTTTTTGTTCCACCAGTAGAAAAAAAAAGTTGAAAAAAAAATTATTTCCTTTAATTATTTTTAAATAATAGGAAAAGCACAAAGGTGGAATCATGAGTCGTTAAAAAAATAACTCTTCATTGAAAAAAAAACAAAAAACCCAAAAGAATCAGGAATTGTTCAAAGGTACTAAAATATAATACTTACCTCTATTATGACTGGTTATGCCATGGAAAAAAAAGAAATGAAAAAAAAAGAGAGAAAAACATTAGACAACTCATAAGAAATGCAGTAATGCAAAAAAACACAACAAAAAAACAACAAAACAACAACAAAAAAATTACATATATATATAACTATTTTTTTCGAATTCAACTACACTTTTATTATCCAGCGTAATAAAATAAAAGACCAAGGAAGACAAATGTAGAAAATATTTCCTTGAAAAGTTAAGGAAATAAAAGCTTTGTAACAGGAACATAACCAAGTGGCAGATTTTATCTAGGTATCATGTACACAACGTTTTGCCTTGCCAAGAGGAGGATGTTTGTAAATCATTTAAGCAACAAAATAACTCAATGAAAACTATGGCAAAACGCGCCCACTCCGTTCGTGCCTTTACAGCATCAGTGTTGCTGTTTGGACACTCAGTTGTACAATGGGGCCTTATATTTTGTACTGCATACTGTGTCTTATACAGCAGACTCGAAGAGTACCTAACCTGCCCCAATGGAAATCATACCAGCTTTTCAATGAATAGGTATTTTCCGTACTTTCATGTCATCTGAAACCAAATAGTGTCAATCAGACAGACCCTACATTCAGAAATTAAAAAGCAAATACTAAAATAAAACAAACAAACAAAAACCTGCCCAGAACACTCCTTGACTGCACATACAGGAAAGGAAAACTCTAAGTCATGGATATATTGATCACAAAAAAAAAACAAAAAAAATTATAAAATATACAGAGATGCCGCAAGACTGTGTCAAAATTTCCCAAACTTTTTTGGGGTGACATTACATAGTACTATTGGCGCCCTATTAACCCCTCCCCCCCCCCCCCAAAAAAAAAAAAGAAACAAACAAAACCAAAACAAAAGCAAAATAAACAGCAACAAAAAACCAAAAGAAGAAAACAAACTATCTAACAAAAAATGAAAAAACAAAAACACAATAAAAAATAAAATAAAAAAGGAAATCAAAATCCACTCAAAATAATCAAAATCTTTTGTCATGATATTTATACGATATTGGATGGAATTGAGACTTGGTCGCTGATGAGGTCCTGTAATTATAATCCGATGCTGAGTCGGAGTTTTATGGAGTCACAAGACTGGACTTTTCCTCCGACTGTCTCCCACTCAAGCTATTCAAAATATTTCTTTCAAACTGATGCAAACATGTAATTAACGTTATGCATTAACTGTGTGCAGTCATTATTGATTATGAATTCGGATGAAAATGTTTAAAACCAAGTCTGGCTGTATTAAGACGACTTTGCATAGTGTAAAAAGTGGAAGAAACATATGAGTTGCAACAATAGTCAGTTTTTGGAAAATTTTATTTTTAAAAATCCCGTTTCGTCTTTTTTTTTCCTCTAATTTGTGATGGGTGATCCATGCTGCTCTCAACTTGCCAGACTACACACATCTAGCATAATGCGCACGTCATTTTCAGTCGATGATAATCTCTGAGGCTCTCAAAAATTTAGATTTTTTAGTGACTTAAAATTTGTCCTGATGATGGCAGAGAGTTTGACTTAAAAAATCGCTTTTCAAGCCATTCCATCCAGCAATTGGTATTTTATTTGGGCCACTTAAGAACGATAAACCAGCAAAAAGCTGATACAACTGGTTTTTAAGAGAGGTAGGTCTGAATGAGAAAAGAGAGGCCAAGGGGTAGGGGAAGGTAGAAAGGCATTTATTGCTGATTTCAAAGCGCTGATTGTCCGATTGGCCCCCAGGACAGAGACTCGAACCTCAGACTATTGGATCATAATCATAGCCATCAATGGAATACAGTAGTACATGCAAAAGAAAAGTAAGAGCGATATCTACAAGTACATTGCAGCAACGATATAAAGTACCAGGATAGTGAAAAAAAAACCAGGTGAGATGACAGGTTAGCTAAAAATGCTCCACCGCCTGTCATATCCAGTCGCTTGCCTGTTTTATCGATATCACACATGTGCTAATCTACAGTGCATAATTATCGACCAAGATGGAAAGCTGCAAGTAAGTTAACACTATGAGCACGAATATTGGGTTGAGGCAAATAAAAACTTAGACTGTTGGTAAAAAATCATTCATTCACCCAAATCATAATTTCTCGCCAAAACTTTGTAACACTGGCCCGTTAACCCATAATCATCAGCCCCTCGCCGTATTTTTGTCTAACAGCAAAACAATAAAGTTGGCATCTACAGAATGAAGTACAAACAAATAAGAAACAAAAGAGAGAATAGTAACATTGCTTTGCAGCAACTACTTTGCTCTTAAATAACGCTGACTGAGCTAAGGAACGAAGGAGAATGACTTACACAAATTGTCTAGACACCAGGAAGCACAGAAGCCAACTTCTCTCCGACTGTAGCCCATGGCCGAAGAGTTGTCATCCCTTTGGTACCATTTCTCCAGACGCAACAGTGGGTGAACAGGAAGCTGCTGAATTGTTCTGTTGATCGTCAACTTATTTTCACCTAAAAAGAAATCATAATTAGTTGTAATGATGATGGGTTTGTCTTACACCCTCCCGTCCTTCGCTCGCCTTTTCCCTTTGGGAATTACTGACCATAAGATAAATCTTGACTGTTTCCCCATTTTCTCCTCAGAATCATTGTTTACATAGTATCAAAGCACTCAATTTTCAAATGAGTCGTGCAATAATTTTTTTTGCAAAACTGCCAATTAACCTTCATTAGTTATCATAATGACGATACTATTTTATTGTCATGTTGATTATAAAACATGACATTGTAAACACACAGAGCAGAACATTAACAATTACGAGCCACAAAAAGAAATATATATTCTGATGTCTAACACTACAAAGATTGATTAACACAGTAATCCTCACAAGAATCACACCCTGTGGTAAATCGGCTCATTGTTCTCTCTCAATGGGCAGACACCACCAAAGGCAACAGCAACTATTGTTTGGCTTAAGATCAAGTGATACCCCTTATGTATTGCTCATTACACCACGCAATATTAGGCACAGTGGACTGATCCTTTGTCTATCTTCATTTCTTGTGATCCAGAGATTTTCCCTCCTCCGTAAAGCTGGGTCCTGACACTGCTAAGGCAGAATGAAGGGATATGGATAACAAAAGAAAACTCACAAGAATCAGATTTAAAAAATAATCCTTTAATAAATATGACTTAAGTTTTGAAAGGTTTATGTGATCAAAGGAAGACAGACTCAATGCTTATAAGTTTTGTTTCTGAAACACAAAATGATTCCTTCTGTATACGTCTTTGGTAAAGAGTCTTCAGGATATAAGATACGATTACATACAAAATATACCAAAACAAGAATACAAAATTCCATAAACACTCTCCGGACATAAATCGATACATCAGCGTTATGGAGTAGTCATATTTGTTTCATAAAATCAGCAGCTTTACTTTTAAAACAAATAATTAATTTATTGTCTTGAAAATAAGAAAGAGTGAAGAAATAGAGTATGGAAATCCATCCTGAATGTTTTGAATATGAAATTTGTCTGAAATAGGCAATGTTACCAATACCTGAAATTACAAATTGCGTCTAGATAAAAAAAAAAAAATTCTGCCAGGAGAGATTTAATAGAACGTCACAGAATGGAGACAAAATGACACAGGCACACACACTACTGAGGTTAATACTCACTAGTTTGAGCAAATTTTTCCAAAGCAACCATGGAATGAAGAATTACAACTGGATGGTGCTGAGGGTCCTGGGGGAAAAGATGAACTCATCTCATTTTTTTTTTTTTTTTTAGCAAAAACAGACTAGTTTTTCACCTCCTTTTTTTAAAAGCATATCCTACTTCAGGTAGGGTGGACATTACAATTACAATTAGTTTTCCTCCCCTGAAGATCCACATTGTGTCTTTCTTCTCCAGGTCAAACACTGAAAACTGAAAAGCCACAGATCTGCCGATCCGTTAAGAATAAAATCAGTATACACGCTCTCTACGTGGGGCGAACAATTTGCACGATTAAAGCTTTTGATTTAGCAGATTTCTCCCCTTGCCTTGATGACAGTAGATAGTCGTGATGTGCAATCCAAGCTCACGGTTTTGTTAAAATTATCCAATAAAAACAATGAAGAGTATGATATATTCGACCAATACTATGACTTAATCAGCGAGTGATTTCCTCGCTCACTGTTCATTCTGTTAGGGTTAGAAAATATCAAAATTTAATTCAAGAGAAAAAAAAAAAGGAATTATTTTCTCTTTTCTAAAAAAAGTATCCAAAAAATTGTGTCATAAAAAATGTATGCACAGCAGTTTTGTAACGCTCATATCTTGAGCTTTCAGTCTCTTTCATAGCTTGATGCCAGATGTAATGACAACTCAGTCTATTTCACTTGCTGCAAAACAATTATTTCCACTCCAGAACTAAATAGCCTTTTTGAGCCTTGAGCTGTTTTGAGCCTTGAGCCTTGAGCACTCTGCAAAGTGGAGGTGTCCTTTTTTTTTTTTCTCCAAATTTCTGCCAGAGTTACCTACTCTGTTATAATGCTGAGCATTGCATATTAATGTTATAAGACAAGAATGAACTAGGTGAAAAACAAGACCTATAGATATCACTTAGCCGTTAAATTGATTACGGACTGTTGAATGTATGGATGCATGATTATTGAAATGAAGTTCAAAGGGTCAGCTCAATCAACATCAATTCATTCAAAAATTTTCTTGTTACTTATCGCAAGACACAGACGTGTAGTTTTTGTCTTACAGAAACAAAAATTTGGGACAAGCTACCAGCAGATTTCAGAATCTCTAAGCCATTGGAATATTTAAAAAAATCAGGATCACATTTGTTTAGAATTGGTTAGATGTTTGCTGAATGAACATGTTATTAATTCTGTGAGAGAGTGTGTGTTTGTGTGTATATGAGCATGCCCATGTGTCTAAATTTTTTTAGCAGACAGTAATACGCCACAAAGGGAATGGCTGTATAAAGGTGCATCATTATTACTATCGATGATAAAAAATGACAAATTTCCACAATTTCACAAAACTCAAGATGAAAAATACCAAAAGCACAGCTTAAAGATTTTTGTTAAAAAACCTGCATTCTATTCATCTTGTATGGTTTCTTTAGAGGTGAAATCTCCTGGACATTAGGTTATTCTTTTTTTTATACTCTTTGCTATTGAAGCCCCTTTTGAAGTAACAGAGAAGCAACAGAGACCCTGACACACCCACTATTATTCTAGTTTATACAAAGCTCTCTCACAATTACAAAACCCCCCTCCACCGCATGTTGATATCTGAAATAAAGTTTATTCGATTACTTCCTGTAATAGTTTTAAAAACAGGAAATAGACTAGGACCAAAAAGCATCGCGTCATTATAAAACCGAAAATAAAAGAGAGAATGAATTCTATGAAGATACGGTTCCCTCAAAAATGAAAACTTACTGAAAAATGTGAAAGCAAATAATACCTCCAATTTGTCTTTGAGAAATTAGTTTCGAATATGACAAAATTACCGAAGGGAGGTAATCAGAAAAAAAAGTATTTAGTGTAGCTATCATTATCTTTTCACTTCCCTTACCAAAGAAAGAGAGATAAGGTCGAAGTGATTAGCCATTTGAAGTCAGTTGTGTCTTCATTTACCATTTGATGTTGATTCAAACACATGAGGTGAACTCCACGGCAAGGATTACTTCATTTACTATTTCAGATCAAATTTGGCAAAATTTCAGTGCTTCTATATTGTTGAATTTGATATCATTTTAAAGAGAATTTAAAGAATATGCTAAAATATTGATCACGAGAACTTTCCTGGACTAGAAATTTTAACAAATGCATGACCTCCTCTCAAGATCTGCAGCGGTCAGACTGCTGCACTGAGGCCCCATTTTCATTCATGTGGTACATTATCAATTCAAAATAGCAAGACAATCAACACAAAGAAGTTAATTTGGAGGAGAGTGGATTTTAGATTTAATAACCACTTGAAAATTACTCTCTGGCCTTAGTCCATGGAGTTTGGTATAACATCTCAAATTCAAAGCTCAAAGATTCATTGGCTCACAAAAAGACAGCATCAATTAAACATGGCAGTCCTTTAGATAACATCAGACGGAAGTAACTTCACCTAGACTTTTGGGTCAAACGATTTTTCAAGATGTATAAAAATCTACAAGAAATCCTTATCTTTATGAAAAATGCTTATCT
Source organism: Melibe viridis (assembly GCA_039654465.1). Classification (NCBI taxonomy): domain Eukaryota; kingdom Metazoa; phylum Mollusca; class Gastropoda; order Nudibranchia; family Dendronotidae; genus Melibe; species Melibe viridis. Next base: position 3,103 of record JBCIKM010501109.1, on the reverse strand, counting down.
TTAAGAGAAATGCTTATCTTTAATAGAAGTCCTTATCTCTAAGAGAAATCCTCATCTTTAAGAGAAATCCCTATCATTAAGAGAGATCCTTATCTTTTTAAATGGCCTGTGGTAAATTGGCTCAATGGTCTTTATCAATGAGCAGATTCCACCAAGGCAACAGCAACTATTGTTTGGCTTAAGATTGAGTAATACCCCGTATGTATTGCTCATTACGCCACGCAAGATTAGGCATGGTGGACCATTCCTCTGCCTGTCTTATTTCTTGTGATCGAGAGTTTTTCCCTGCTCCTTGGAGCTGGGTCCCAGCACTGCTTAGGAGATATGAAGAGATATGGATAAAAAAACCCAACAAAACTTAACTTTTTAAATGTAATTCATCAAACATGATCAATTTCTACAACTGGACTTAAACATGACAAATAGACTAGAATACTCAAAATAGAACTTTGAAGTCTTTAGGAGCTAAAATTCATCCCTCAAACCACATGTGATCACGGATGACCCATATCGGACAAAAAGTTGTCATTTTTCTTCTTTTTTTCATCTTTGGTATAGGTAACAACCTGGAATTGCCTTAAAAAAATATAGCTTATTTTTCAGTAAGTGTAATGTTAGTATACATGATTTAGTACACATAGCAGAAAGTGCTTACTTCTTTTCATCAGCAAATAATAAATCATTAAATGCCTTTGCTAAAGAGCGAATTTATTTCATAATAGCCTTTGAGTAATTTGCAGGAGGTATTAATGTGAAGAAAGATTTTTACTCTGATGGATATACTGCTCTGCTTTGTAAAAAGTAAAAAAAGAATGGTTTAGTCTTTGAATTAATAAGAATGACAAAACAACAGGAAAAACCCACATGAACTTACTAAATGGTCTATTAGAAATTTCAAAATGTCTTTCGTTAACAGGGCTACACTGTTGGGTCCTGAAAAGACAAAGAGAGGATAAAATAATATGAGAGAGATTACGGTTCAATGTTGAAAACTACTTGATAAAGAATACATGAAAAAAAAAATTTAAGGTATTTATTCTATTAAGAGCCCCCTCTCTAATAAAAGCCTCCCTCCCCCCTCATCTACATCCAGCCATCCACTATTTTCTGCCAAAGTCAAACAGAAAGAAACACAACAGCAAAAAATATAAATTGTCAATTGTTCAGAGCAGCAAGCAAAAAGACTGCGCAAATTGTTTCTAGTTATGGTTAATACATTGTTAACATCAAAAGGGAAGTGTGATTATAAATAAAGGAATTTGTGACTGAAATTCCGGCTATCAGAGCCAGAAGTGGTTAAAACTTTTAATCAAAACATTATTCAAAACATTATTCTTCTGAAAAAAAAAAGATTAATAGAAACTCCTTATTGGGAAGAATTTGATGTAAAATTTAACCGACTGTCTTGCAAAAATACTAATTTATCGCCATTGCAGTGACGATAACAATTATCTTCATGAAAATGAGGAGAGTATTTTTCTCGATTACAATTCCCAACTACCTACAACTGAAAATAATTAATACAAGAAAATGAATAGTTCACGAGTAGATACTTCTCTTACTCAACTATGACTGCACAGCCAACATCACTTTGTAGAATCAATAAAGCTTTGAATTGCCCTTAATGTTTGTTATGACCCGATATCCCACTATCATTCAGTTTATCCGAATTTTCTGACCTCGACCTAAAAATTCTTCCTAAATCCGACCTCAAAGGAATGCTGAGTCTTCGTCAGTGAATACTGTGGTCCGACAGTATGGTAAAGAGAGACTGACATGACTATCCTAAGTATTTTTGGTACCCTATTAAGACGCCACCCACTCCCACCTACCCCCCCCCCCCCAACCCTCCTTCCATCATTTTTACACCCCCAGGGCTTCTAATAGAAAAATAGAATATATATCTATGATTGCTGTCACCTTTAATTTTCACTTGTTTTGATGGCGTATTCTCATTGGTAAGCATTTCTGTGAGTTATTATATCTAATTCTTCACAGATTATGAGTCCAAACAAAGATCAAAATGATAAAATACGTACATCAAAGAGATGCCTACAAACAATTCTTCAATCTTCTTGTTCAATTACAAAGAGAAAAGACAGAAAAAGAGCACAAATTAACCTGCAAGTTTTTCAGCTAGAAACCCAAGTAGGACACATATGTTACGTTGTTGACAGGGCTTGGTATACGTTGGGCCAGCACCACATCCTCCCAAATTGAGGTGTTTTCTCAACTCTGCTAAAGCATCCTGTTTCAACAAAAAACAAATTACAAGATAATTTTTATAGATCATTTTGAGGGATGAAGATAGAAGACATAAGTTCAGAGATAAGGCCTGTAAGTGACAGTTGAAAAAACTGCCTGAAATTTATCCACAACCACAGTGAAAATAGCGATGAAACAATAAATCCAATGAATTGGGAGACAGAAAATTGGCAGAAGTGCCAGCAAAATTACAGATCTGAAACTGAAAAATATATCTGATTGTGTTGGGACCTCAATATATATGAATTTTTTAACCATGAAAGCAAAATGAGCGCAGCGAAAAAGAAAGGGAAAAAAAAAAAATGGCAAAGAGATTATATTCTGCTGAGTCAGACTAAAGCCTATACCACCTCTAGACTTTTCAGAAATAGTTATGACCTTTATGATTCATACTAATTAAAAACCAATAATTTCCACAGCCTGCTCTTTTCTCTAAGCTTCCAGCTTTTCAGAGCAAAAACAAAACATCAAGAGTCAAACAACACCTTTGGCCCAAAAGTTTCAAATATCAAGGCTTGTGGCCAGCAGTCCTTTAACCCTAGCCATACATCGATGAACTGAACATCGTGTCCCATTTTTTGGGTCATACTTTTTATATAGAAAAAGTAGGTAATGTGCTGCATTGATTCTCATATATCTCTATCTCTCTCTCCCTCCCTCTCTCTTTCTCTCTCCCTCTCTATTTCTCTCCCTCCCCCTCCTCTCTCTTTCTCTCTCTCTCTCCCTCCCCCTCTCTCTCTCCTTCCCTCCCTCCCTCTCTCTCTCTCTCTCTTTTTGCCTCCCTCCCCCCCTCTCTCTCTCCCCCTCCCTCCCCCTCCCTCCCTCTCCCTCCCTCCTC
>JBCIKM010501000.1:0-10073 GCA_039654465.1 Melibe viridis | reverse complement strand
CATCCCTTATTTCATGCCTTTTGGTACATAACTGCAGGGTCACAAGTTAAACGTACTGAGTTCTTTCCTGGGTCTCTGTGGACCATTATGCTGTTGTGAATGATTGTCATTGTCAATTTTTTTGTTTCGAGAGATGATATTTTTGTCATTGTAAATCATTTCTCTGTGTTGTTGAAATGTGTTTTGAGAGATATTTATTATTGTATTGTAAATCATCCCTCTGCTGTTTGTGGTTTGATCTGTTCCCTCGTTTAACTTATCTATCGTCTTACTTTCCTCTGGGCCCCGCTATAACCCTCGTGTGTGGTGTGGCCCGAAAACTATCAAAAAACAATTAAAACAATCTTTATTTCTGCCTTTCTTTCTTTCTCTGTGTGTTAGTTTGTGTGTGTTTGCGTGTGTGTGTGTGTGTGTGTGTGTGTGTGTGTGTGTGTGTGTTTGTGTTAACCATATCGGCCTTTTTGTTCTTGTTCTACATTCTTGCCGACTATGATTAAGTGTTATTATCCAGTAAATGTTCTTTTATATTACGCGAAAGGCAATACCTCTCTGTGACACAACACTTTGACATAACACTCCGTGACACAACTTTCTGTGACACTACACCATGACACAACACTCTGTGACACAACACTTTGACATAACACTCTGTGACACAACACTCTGTGACACAACACTCTGTGACACAACACTTTGACATAACACTCTGTGACATAACACTTTGACGTAACACTCCGTGACACAACTTTCTGTGACACAACACTTTGACATAACACTCTGTGACACAACACTTTGACATAACACTCCGTGACACAACTTTCTGTGACTCTACACTATGACACACCACTCTGTGACACAACACTCTGTGACGCAACACTCCGTGACTCCCACATAAAGTGGTGTGTGTTGCAGGAGTGTTGTTTCACAGTGACCATATTGGGCAGTCTTGAGGTAATTGATGATTACTGGCGCCGCACAATCATTTCCAAAAGACTTGAGAAAAAGGAAAGAGTTAAAATCTGTCATGAATTTTAATGCAAAATCTGTCATTTTAACGCGTGCTCCTGTGTGGCGTATGATTGGAAAAAAGCCCGCAACTTGTGTAGTGTAAAAACGAATCGTGCTGCAAGCCAGGAAGGGGTTTGTACGATCCTTTCATAATCGTCTGGGGAAACCAGAGATAATTTAACATTGGCATTGCAATACGGCGTGTAATAGTTTTTAGTTTGTTGTCTCGTGTCTCCCTGGCAGATCTCTATTTGGGTAGCCTTGAAGCTTTCTACCAGTCTTGTAGCTCTCCGTCTTCTGTGTGGCTGTCAGGCTCTTTTATCTTGAATATCGTGTGCTTTGTGCTTTCGCAACGAAACTTGAGACTTGAGATTCCAACGCCGGTCAGTTATAATTAAAAAAAATAGTTTCCATAATACTCATCACCATAAAACCTTATAATCATCATTATCAACATCAGGATTTAATACCTAATTTGGGGGGGGGGGGGCGTGAATAAAAGTTGTCTATAATTATGAAATCTTCACCCGTTCCAGTAGGAGGGCATGATTAATATTTCATAACACCATACATCTATTTTTGTTTGGGTTTTTTTTAAGTGTCAAGGGCCAAGAAAAGACGTGAGTAGCGACAAAGATGATTCTCTGTGTACAAATTTTGTATTCATTCAAATGTACACGTTTATTCTATCGTTGGCCATGTTCAATTTGAGTTAAATTCTTTTTTTCTTTTTTTTTTCATTTTTTAACTATTTTTTTATTGTTGTATGTTTCGTTCAAATTCATCATCATTGGATGTTTCGGTGAAATTCACGGTAATTCATTTTTATTTTTCTTTATTGGTTTTTTTTTTTTGTTTGGTGTGGTTTTTTCTAGTGTGTGTGTGTGTGTGTGTGTGTGTGTGTGTGTGTTTGTGTGAACAATTGGTGGAGAGAGATGGACGGAATCAACTATGAGTAAATTGAGTTGCTTCTTTTTGAGCAAATGAATAGATGCAACCTTATTTCCATTTTCGTCTTTCTTTCATAGTTTTATTGTGCAAGAATTAATTGGGAGAAGCTATTAAATTCTCTGAGTGGAGAAAAGCTGAGCCAGCTCGTTTTCTTTTCAGTCATTCATTAGTTTATTCGTCTTACAGTAGCAGATGATCTTAGTATCTTAAGAATTCTTGTGTCAAAATCAGGAACAAGGACTAAAAGATGCCCAGCTGGGGCCAAGATAGGCATCCCAGTAAATGCTTTTCTCTATTTTTGTTGTAATATCGTGTCATCGAAGTTACAAACTGTAGATAGTCTAGTTGAAAGGACACCGGACTGTCACTGTTCTCAGTGTTATCAAGTTGGGAAATTTGGGATTAGCAATTTCAACGCAGCTTCACTAGTCAGTAAATTCTCCTCAATTGAGTTTAAGACTTCTTCCTGTGCTGTAAAACCATAATTATAAAAAAATAATATTTGCTTAACTCCCCCCCCCCCCCACCCTCCACCACCCTCTCCCCTCAGATGGGCCCCTTGCCACCTACTCCCACCCGGTGACGTTTGAGAAAATTGGCAAGGACAATCCAGTCCTGCAGCCCGGGGGACGGTACAAGCCTGGCAACTGCGTGGCCCGGCACCGAGTGGCCATCGTCATCCCCTACCGGAACCGCCAGGAGCACCTGCAGATCCTGCTCAACAACTTACACCCCATGCTGATACGGCAGCAGCTGGACTACGGCATCTTTGTCATTGACCAGGTAGGTCCAGGGTGTGCCCGGCAGACCATCCGTAGCCCCCACTCCACAAATAATGCTTTTGATGGGACAGTAGACCAAACATAACCTCCTCAACATGTTGCAGATTAAGTAAATATTGGGACGGCTGACAAAGAAGAACTGAACAAAAAAAAATTCCTAGCATAAGCCGCTCAGAGTTGCAAGCCTTAGGGTCAATGGTTGGAGAATAAAGTCGCAGCGTACAGTCAGAGAATTAGGGTTAACTCCCTTTTTGTCTCTGTAGAATGAGGGATGTGAGACTGTTTGCTCACATCAAGTAGTCAGACTGTACAACCGACGTTGTGGGGCCCTTCAACCACCAATGAACAAACAAACAAAGAAAAAAAAATAGAAGAATGCATAGGAATAGCACCATTGTCCAAAACCAGGTCTTAGCTCCTTCGCCAAGAACAAATGGATCTTCACTTCTTATTTTGTCTTTAGAATGGCACGTTGTCTGGATCAGTAGCCATCATGGAGCCAACAGTCTTCTCTCTCTGACAGTGAATTCAATTCTTTTGGGATTTAGACTATACTATATTGGGTGGGGAATGAAAAGAAGTTTTCGCAAATTTTGCAAGATAATAAATTCTGAAACTGCTTTTTACTTGATTTAAAATGCCAAAATTATGGCATTGGAATGTAGTGTTTTTATGTAAATCATTCCCCCTCTCTTGGGTTCATTGCAGGCTCTGCCCACGCGCTTCAATCGAGCCATGTTGATGAACATTGGCTACGTGGAGGCCATGAAGCGCTACGACTACCAGTGCGCTGTCTTCCATGATGTGGACCTCATTCCAGAGAATGACCGGAACATCTACTCCTGTCCTGAGATGCCGAGACACCTGTCCGCTGCCATTGACAAGTTCAGATATAGGTACATTTCACCCCATACCACTAACTGGTGCTCGGGAAAAAATTGTCAAGGGCCACTTGTCTACACTATGGAGCCACTTGTCCACACTGTGAAAATGTCAAAAAGAAAAAGTGGATAACATTTTCTAGATCTGTAAAACAAAATTTTAAACAAATATGAGGGGAAAAAAACTACCTTAATTCTCTACTTATCTTATTTGTGCTGAACCATGAGAAAATAATTTCAGGTAAGAATATAGCAGGAAAAAACGTTCATTGAAAGAGAATAAACGGAGTCTGTCTCTGCACTATTGCAGAGAAGTCAGGAGATATTTGTTATCACAGAGTTGATCATTTCTATTGACAGGGGATTATTTTTACAGCTCATCCCATAGATTTAAGCTTTGCTTCCTTCTCCCTTCACTGGCTTTTTAGAATTCAGTTTGAGTAATGAAATAATTCTGAATTTTTTTTTTTACTTTTCCTTTCCTACCAGGCTTCCGTACGCTGACATCTACGGAGGGGTCAGTGCAGTCCGGAAGGACCAATTTGAAAAGGTCAATGGATTCTCCAACATGTTCTTTGGCTGGGGAGGCGAGGATGACGACATGTCAAGAAGGTAATGCATTCCCAGCATGCCGTATGATCCTTCACTGACTCTTTGTTAAAAATCATTCTCGGCATTGGATATCAGTTGGTAGGAGGTCCAAGGTCAATGCTAATTGGTGTCATTTTTTAAAAAAACATTGTAAAGCGGCATTGTTTATTCAACAAACTAATTTACAGGGTGTCTTTTTCTTACTCCCCGATAAAGAATTCATAAAGCTTAAAAAAAAAAAAAAAAGATAAAAACATCTGGATTTTTGCGATAGCTCTGAAAAATTATCTAAATTTTGTTGGAACCAAGTATCAAAAAGATACAACCACCAGTTTTTCTGCTGTGACGTAATATGTGAAAAGGGTTCAAAATTGAAAGAACTGAATTTTTTACGCAAAGGATGAAATGAAAATCTCTTGTCAAATGCCACTTAAAAACTGATGAGTAACTAATGGTGATCAGCTACTTCAGGATAAATTGTTATGTAGGCTCTGCCGTTGTCTTTCAACTTCTCCAACTGTGGTTGTAACTCCCTCCATGTGTTTTGTAGCATTGCCACAACTTCCCGTGTCTTGACTTGGAGGTGGCCAACGTCTCTCACACATTTTGCATCCACCTATTCCAATTCTTTATCAGGGAATAATAAAAGGACAGTCTGTCTATCGGGTGAGGCAAAAAAAAAAAAGAAAGATACACAAGTTTGATATTTGATTTCTCAAAAACTGTACCATTTTTTCTAACACTTTTTTATAGTTGATTTGATCAACTATATTTTAATGGTATGACAAAATTTTTAAACAATACATTCAAAACTTTTTTATGGTACTCTTTTTACCAGACCGCCTCAAAAAATGCAATATCCTAGCACAAGTTTATGCATTCTAGCCTTTGCAGTCTAGTCTTTAGCCTTGAATCATACTATGCTCTTCTTTATTTTGGCCATTGCGATGGTGTCAAATCATCACAGAATACGATCTCTTTTTGTCAGTTTTCAGTAAATTTCACTTTTCTTCAGCAGTAGACCTTTTCAGAAAGCAAATTCCATCTTGTGCTGTCCATTGGATTTTATCCCCATGATTGTTCAGGCCATTCATCGTTTTCTTAGTTAGAAAACATTGAGTAAGACAAAGACAGCTACTGTTTGATGATGCCCCATCCTGTTGAAAAATGAAATAACTTGGTGGATAAATGCGGTTACAGCTAGGCAACCAATTTTAAAGTTTTGCGTGCCAAAGTGAGTTGACCTTAGTTTTGGAAGTGTCAATGAAAGGAATGTCACTTTTGCCTGGCAAAGAATTTCAAGCCGAAGCCTTAACCTCTTTAGAAAACCATAATAAGCCCTCACGGTGAAGCATCGGCACAGTGCTGAGCCCAGGTTGGAAAGCCAATCGTGGATCACAGACACAAATCAAATCATAACAACAATATGCGTTATTTTACAGGGTTTAGTTTGAATTATAACAATTCAATTATTAGTAATTGCAGGATCATAAAATTTTGCTGCAACAAAATATAATATCAACCATTGATGTGCCAGATTTCACGTAGATTGCGTGAATGCTTCTATCCTTTTTAGTCCTGTAGTTTGAGGAACTTTTTGTTGCCTCACCCCATATAATATGATGATATATGGACATGTATGTAAAGCTTACCCGCAGTCATCACTATGCTCCAAGCACAGAAACGCTATAGTAATGATAATCATAATGGTAATTATACTCTTCATTGTCCTTGACAAGGTCAAGGTTTTCAGAAAGGAAGGATAAAAAAATAGATTATTAATTTGGCAAACCTATCAGGGCAAATTACTCAGGCGTACAGACATGATACTACATATTTAAATCAAAGCCATCTCTAATGCAGTCAAACAAACAGAATTTTGACAATTACTCAGATGTCTATGTACACATATTCTCTTGGAATGCACTAGTAAACCTCTGGCGAAAGTTTCAAGCCAATCATTATTGATGTAATTTCATTGTAGCTTTTATTGGCATCGCGGTAGCTCGGTTGGTAATTTGGTAAGGTTTTAAACTCGCAGACCAAAAGGTGTGGGATTCGAACCCTGGCCTGGGCTGTTGTAGTTTGCTGAGGACAGCGTAGGTGGTTCCTGTTGGCATCGGGTGTAAATTCGATGAATAATCTATTCCCTTCATGGGTGTACAGCCCGCGGCACTTTCATGTTTGCATGCGGACAGGTCATTTTTTGTGTGTGTGTGTGTTTTTGTTATTGATTCGCGGTTCTTGTCCTTCCTTCCTGCCGGCAGGATCCGCTCCAAGGGCTTCAAGATCTCCCGCTACCCCATGGACATTGCCCGCTACAGGATGATCAAACACACGGGCGACAAAGGCAATGAGCAAAACCCACAGAGGTGAGGCAGCTCTCGACACCACAGCCCATTGCTGTTGTTGTTGTTGTTGTTGTTGTTGTTGTTGTTCAACTTCATTTTGAGCAGATTTTAAGGGGCAGTAGAAAGCCGCCAAAGAAGAGAAAGAGGGGGAATGTTTTTGTGGGTCCCTATTACTTCTGACAAAATTGTTTGGTGGGGTTGTTTTTTTTTCCCCTTTCATTTCTTACAGATTGTTTTTTGCGTTACTTTTATTTCCAACAAAACACTTTTGTTGGTCCTTTTCAGTTTCGGTTCCTTTCTACCTATTCTATTTTAGACAGTTGTTACTGTTTTTAAAAGGGAAGAAAGATTTTCATTTCTAAGTCCAGATCAGGCAAAACATGTACCCATGCTGCCTTTCTCTTAGCTTGCTTCATTGCTAACATCCTACATGTATACAGCATTCATTGAAAGGCTTGTTCCATAGTTTTTCACCCATTGGATTTTTGTTGTTGTTTTGTCAGTATTTACTTTTGCTATAATACAACTCCTATCATTTTCAAGGTTTTTGTTTAAAATCATTTATTATCCCTGATGTATTTATGTAGATCCCTTTGCCACTGCCCTAGGGCCCAACCTTTTGAATATTCAGTTGTTGAGGTTCTGTAGGAGTGAGCAATGAAAACACCAAAGGATCTCCAAGCTGATTGTCTGTCCGTAGTGGAGCTACTTTTGGCTCTAAATGATCAGGGAATGTTCTCGATGTGGCTAGAAACCTTGTCGAAAGAGACATTTCTTTCAGATTTTGAGGCAAAAGCTGTGACTCTTAATCACTGAGGCTCCATTCACACGGACGACTCTGTGGTGCCACTCAGTGGCAAACAGCATTTTTTATGATTTCAGATTTTGTTCTGTCACACGGGCCACTCTCTGGCTCATCTGTGGCAAGGAGTCATGAGCCCCCACCACAGAGTAGCGCCACTTAATGGCTGAAGCTTTTCACGGAGGCCACTCTGTGGCGCCATTACCTTTGAAGGCACATGAAATTTAATAGCTTCTATTTTCTTACTTTGAATTTCATTTAATTTTGCCCGCCTTTTGATGACGTCATTATCTGGACATATGTATCATACTTCTTCCACAGTCGTAAAAATGAGCTAGTGAGTGGCGCCACCGAGTGGTTGGTGTGACTAGAGCCCTCTATTTGGATATGCTAGATAAAACTAGGAGTCTGCTAAGAGCAGTCATGGAACCCTCCTGGTGCCTGGCAAACAGCAGCGTCATGTTTAGACAAAACAAATATTTAACCCTCTCAGCCCGACAAGCCACCAGCCTTGGCTCTGCAAATCCATTAAAATCACTCCAAAACTTTTTTAATCCCGGGATGAGAGGGTTAATGCTGGTGGACTCTTCGATGGATGTGCTGCTCTGTTAGAATTCGTGATAGAGAATAGGAGGGCGATTTAAACTTCAACTTTAATTAATAAAAGGCTAAATTAGAAAAGTCAGGTTCAATCTATAGAAACATTACCACTGTTAACTTCAGGTCTTTTCTACTCAAACCAACAAAGCTGTTTTACATTTAATTGAGATAACATCATATCAAGCTGAATAAAAATATTCACCATATGCAAAAAAAAAAAAGATGTTTTTGATACACTCGAATGATAACTTTTTCCCTCTTTTCAAATTCTTTGTCTGGAGTATTGAAAAATAAAAGTCAACCCACTGCGTATTTAATTGTTACATTGCAGGCATAACCTACTTAGAACCACCACCCAGCGGATGGCAAGCGACGGGCTCAATTCTCTCAAGTACACTGTGCAGGAAGTAGACACGCAGCCCACCCATGTACGGATAAAGGTCTTCATTGATGAAAAAGATATTTTGAAGGTGGGTCCTGTCTGACCAATGGAAATCGTGTGTTGTAGAAACAGCTGTGAAAAAAATGCCTATTTCTTGATGAGACCTAACTTGTCGTCTCAATGGATGTCAGATTTGAAGTATCCATGCCATGTGATGTGTGTTTGAGGAAGGGATCGGCCAGGCAACTGAACACCATATTCTTTTTCGAGTCAACTAAAATTCATTGCAAACAGATGTAATTTTATATTATCTTTTAATTTGCTGAAAATATTTACTTCAGTTTATAAAGTAACAAAATTGGGAAAATAATTTAAGCTGAGTTACAGAAATATTTAGTGAAATATAAAGTATTCGAATACACCAAATTGCCCAGTCAGTGCAGCACAAGCACACATCCCCGGCACTGCTGCCCCTTGGCTGCTGCAGATGATGCTGTCATGGTTATATCCCTCAATATGGTCAGAAAGTATCAGGCTAGTTGACTAGTTTGCCTTAGGTTAAGTATTGGTCGTCTGACTAGTTTGCCTTAGGTTGAGTTAAGTATTATTCGTCTGACTAGTTTGCCTTAGGTTGAGTCAAGTATTATTCATCTGATTAGTTTGCCTTAGGTTGAGTTAAGTATTGGCCGTCTGACTAGTTTGCCTTAGATTGAGTTAAGTATTGGTCGTCTGACTAGTTTGCCTTAGATTGAGTCAAGTATTGGTCGTCTGACTAGTTTGCCTTAGGTTGAGTTAAGTATTGGTCATCTGACTAGTTTGCCTTAGGTTGAGTTAAGTATTGGCCGTCTGACTAGTTTGCCTTCGGTTGAGTTAAGTATTGGTCGTCTGACTAGTTTGCCTTAGATTGAGTTAAGTATTGGTCGTCTGACTAGTTTGCCTTAGGTTGAGTCAAGTATTGGTCGTCAGACTAGTTTGTCTTAGGTTGAGTTAAGTATTATTCGTCTGACTAGTTTGCCTTAGGTTGAGTTAAGTATGATTCGTCTGACTAGTTTGCCTTAGGTTGAGTTAAGTATTATTCGTCTGACTAGTTTGCCTTAGGCTGAGTTAAGTATTATTCGTCTCACTAGTTTGCCTTAGGGTGAGTTAAGTATTGGTCGTCTGACTAGTTTGCCTTAGGTTGAGTTAAGTATTATTCGTCTGACTAGTTTGCCTTAGGCTGAGTTAAGTATTGGTCGTCTGACTAGTTTGCCTTAGGTTGAGTTAAGTATTGGTCATCTGACTAGTTTGCCTTAGGTTGAGTTCAGTATTATTCGTCTGACTAGTTTGCCTTAGGTTGAGTTAAGTATTGGTCGTCTGACTAGTTTGCCTTAGGTTGAGTTAAGTATTGGTCGTCTGACTAGTTTCCCTTAGGCTGAGTTAAGTATTGGTCGTCTGACTAGTTTTCCTTAGGCTGAGTTAAGTATTGGTCGTCTGACTAGTTTGCCTTAGGTTGAGTTAAGTATTGGTCGTCTGACTAGTTTGCCTTAGATTGAGTTAGGTATTATTTGTCTGACAAGTTTGCTTCAGGTTGAGTTAAGTATTTTTTAAGCTATTTGTTGTGACTGAGCTATGGAGGGAGTGAAAGTTGTAGATGACATTCTGAAAACAGATAATAATAATAATAATAATAATACAAATCTTTATTGTCCTTTTTCAGGCAATTCAAAAGACATTTTACATCAGTTG